>JAPYZC010004097.1:0-13859 GCA_030522665.1 Ichneumoninae sp. A BG-2022a
GAAAATGATTCGTTTATTTTTCTGAATACGTATGAATTTTTTCAGATTTTTAAGTAATCGTTGATTTTTGTTCTATAAAAAAATATAAAAAATCAACGACTACCTAAAAATCTGAAAAAATTCATACGTATTCAGAAAAATAATCGAATCATTTTCACAAAGAAAAAAGTTTTGTTGCCGGGTAATTTGTTAACGAATTAATTTTTTAATGAATTTGTTAATAACATTTCGCAATTATTATTATGCAAAATTTATCTTTTCAGTACCTTTTTAGTATACATGATTTTTTCAGATTTTTGCACCATCAAGAAGTACTTGCAATTTTTTCTTATTGTTGGCGAACTTATGCGAAGTCAGCGCGCAGCGAGACTCCCTCCTTAACATCCGAAATCTCAATAATTATTTTTTTAAATTAAGACTGCTCAATGATGTATGTATAATATTTCAGTAATTTAATTTATCACTGTCGTTTTCCGTCAGAGAATTTATTTGAAAATCATTTAACAATCTCAATTATTTAATTTTTTTACTGCGTTGGGTAATTAATTATGTGTCTTTAAGTTTATGTCTTCAAGTCTCATAGTTTCATCAGCACGCGCACACGACTCATGGGATTTATAATTTTTTAACGACAGACGAGAATAAACATACAGTGCTGAACTCGGAAGTTTTACCCCATCCGACAACCGTGCAGGATGATTGATTTTTCGTAAATAGCTCACGGTCTTCCGCTAAGGGCAACGGTGCGTAATTAACGTATGGCGTAATGCGCAAGGGCTTGGCGATCTGTGGATAGGAGAAGCTTTTTTTATACACTGTACACGAGTAGGCTATATTTTCTTTAGCGCTTCTTTGCGATAGCTTAGTAGCTCTTTGATTATTAAATTATATAGTGAAACTCGAAACCCTGAAGAGTCCTATGTCGTTGGCCATGGTGCTGTAGGTGAACTCCGGATGAGGCAGTACCGCATCAGTTACGGCTATCTGCCAAGTTGGGGAATACCAGAGATTCGAAGTTCCCGCCATTACCAAGTAGAATCTAGGATTCTCGGCTAGCCAGAAGAATCCGTTGTACCTAACAGTCATAATCGAATCCTCGTTATGAGACGGCAATATTTTTTAATCGCGTTCACCCCAAAGATCATTTTGAAGCGATGCGAAACCGACTCGGTCGGTACCAAAAACTGCATTATATGTTTTCCAAGAATCTTTTTACATTTTGGACAAACGCAAGTTTTTACCGATCTCATCGAACACTTGAGATAAATTGATTTTTCTTACATGAATTTAACACCCGTGAAATAAATGGATCCAGAGGGGCAGAAAGTTTCACATCACCTCGAATGAAAAATCTACCGTTTTTCCACTTTTATGTTCCAAAACGTGAAGATAAATTAATAGTCAAAATGAATTTTGCGAAGAAAAAAAATCACTAATTTATTTTATAAACCGTTAAGTCTCCGCTCGGTGTAATTTCGAACTTTGTCGTTTTGAGAGTTTGACGCGTACCTGACCATACAATGTGCCGCCGATAGAATGAATCTGGGCATTATGTAAGATCCTCCGCAGTGATGCGTGCTCCCAAGGCGCCATTGAATGGAAACCTAAGCGAAATTTATATCATCGTCTTAGGGGATTTAATACATTTTTTTATTCCTAATTCCTCAAGCTCACGGTAAACGGATAAGCCTTAATGTCAGCGGCTTCTCCACCAATGATACGTGTAGCAACTTCGAACGATCTGTTCTTGACCTCGACGATGACCGTTGTCGTATTATTCGCGCCATCGACGAGCCGAAAAATCCTATAGATCAATAGGATCTTTATAATCAGCATTCTCACGAGCCCTGACGTTTGAGCTTTTTTAAACTAAAAAAAATCGGTTTACGTCAGTCGCAAAGCTCTCGATTGTTTCGCCGTTTCTTTTTCTCGATATTCCCGTGCATAGCATTAACCGGAAGTGCAAACGAAATAATCAACTCCCATGATTGTTTGGTCTTTTATTCTTCTGCGTTTTACAGTATGACAGTATTATACACATTATTTACTCTATGGCAATTGACTTTTATTAAGGAATGATTGGATGCATAGCATGTAGTATGCACACCATAGCCAGCGATGTAGTAAAACCTCTGGCTGAAATTGCCCCCGAAGCCGGCACGACTTCGATTTCCACTGAAAGTAAAATTAGTTAATGTAAAAAAAATCCACCAATGTTACATTTTTTAATGAATTTTTTTTTTTGATCTCAATAAAAAAAAAATTACCCGTCACAGTCTTAGATCTACTGTCGGCGTACTGCTCGTGATGAGTCACGAAGCCCGGAATAGTCGATTGACAACGGATCTCGAGATGCCCGTTGTGACCGACTTTCAGATCGGACGCCTTGATCGATAGTTTAGCGTTTGCTGACATGAGATTGCCGTCGTGAAAACGATGTGGAAATGGTGTAATCAGCCCAATGTCCACCTGAATTATTTTTGAAGGTTGAATCGCTCAATGAAATCGTCAACGCCCACGCACATGACGAATATCGTTACCTCGGCTCCGTTGATGAACCAAGTCAGATGAGGAACTGGATGAGCGGGTGCTGAAGAGCAATTCGCCTCGAGTATCTCGCCCGGTTTATAAATAGACTTCTCGAAAGTTATACGCGGATTATCCGACTGAGGTACTGAAAAGAAAATCACATTTTTGAGAAGATATTGAATTTTTTAAACTTTTGTTGTTTTTCGTTCAGTAATATACGATCCGGTATGCAATTTTTTGTCATCGCTATCTATGGAACGACCGACGGATTGAATTACTCACCTATCACCTGTAATTTCGTCGCGTTGGAACTCTTGGTGAATATTGATGGGGAGGCGGTGACGACCACGCATAGGTAGGTTCCAGTCGCTGCGAAACGTATAGAGTTCAGTGTGATTGTCTTGCCATCGGATGAAGGCTGAAATAGAGAAATGCATGCGTTTTTTTTAATTATTTTTTTATACTCGCTCTAACAAATGATAGTAGGGGGCGCGGGGCAAAATGGGGCAACGGGGGAAAACGGGGTTTTTGGGCAAAACTAAATTTTCCAATTATTTTTGGATCGGACAAGGTGGCAAAACTGGGCAGAAAAGCCTGATGTATCCGATAGGGCGAATTCGGGCCCCGTTGCCCCATTTTGCCCCGCTCTACCCTACATAGAACCATGAGAATTATGCGAGAACATATGGGTCATAGGGCAATGCGATAAGATTCGGGTATACCTCAAAGTCCACCCCGGGCGGGGGTGTTTTCTGCAATGGATCCGTCCGACCCCTTACATATTGGAGAATCTTCTTATCGTCCTTCAAAAATTCGATCTTGTGAAGATCGTCCGGCGCTACATTGTGGTTGCATGTTAGGATCGCCGAGTCGTTATATTTCACGTAATTCGGTGCCACGAGGTGAACTACGTGTTCCGCGTGAGTTGCATCTGCGAAACAATCGAAAGTAATCTGAGTGGTAAAAAAAAAAATTTCGAACGACGAATGGTTGAATTCGCACTATTTTTAAAAAACGTTTCTTCAACAAGGATTATCTCGAAAAGTCGGCTTACATCGCACACTGTTTATCCGGCCGTAGAATTAAAAATATTTTCCACGAAAAGCGTTCGTCAATCGATTGTGTAATTTTGAAATCTATTAAAAGAAAATTTGTCTGAGAAATTATAGCGATCGAGGAGAAAGTGCAAAAGTTAATTCCGGGTCTCGATGCTCCCGAAATTAATCGAAAATTCATGATAAAGCTAGGCACAAACTGACGCGACGTTCCCGCAGTCAAGGTGTTCCGCGAGACTCTCCATTACGGAGTCATGAGGGAAGCAGGTCTTGACGTATCTTTAATAAATTAGGCCTGAGCGATCGATAATAAATGAATTGGCCCGGCGAAGCAATATCCCGAATCGTCGATACATTTGGTGTGGGTAGGAGCTTTTGCGTTGACTATAACGCGCGCCCGGTATACCCTGTTGCTGGGAGGCGTAACTGTATCGATCAGGTAGCGCGTGTCCTTCCGCACCAAGAACAGAAATATTATCGGCGACTCTACTGAAATTACCGTCTCCTTCGTACTCGATGATAATCGCGGTGCTATGATCTTCGTCGGTAGATGAAGATTGAAGACAAAAAAAAGGTCATTATGAGCCACTCCAAGACTATCGTTCTGGGTGGCCCAGATTCTCAGGAAATTAATCGAGAACAGGCCAGTGCAAGCATGAAAGTATTTATAGTTGTGACGCCGGTGTAGCATTGCAGACAACAAGCCTTACGACACAATTTTTCACTATACGTAGGTGAAAAAAAAATCTATAAATAATAATAACAACAGTACGAGGTATTTTTTAAGTGTGTCAAAATGTTTCAGACACACTTCCGTGAAGGTGCAACTGCGTGTATCGATGATCCTTTGGTTTTTTAATGACCGAACATTGCTGCGAGTTAAATTACAAATACATTTTATTGTTTCGATAAATTTCAAATGAATTTTTCAATTTCAATAAATTTCGAACGAAATTTATTGTCAATTTCAATAATTTCGAATGAAGTTTACTGTCACTTTGAATAAATTTCTAATCAATTTTTCACTTTCCATAAACTACAAATAAATATTTAAATTTCAATAAATTTCGAATAAATTTAATTCCGTCGGGTTGAAGGACCCAGGTCGATGGCCCTTTGCCAAGATGTAAATTTAGCATTAGGTATAAAATTTAGTATAAGAAGATAACTTGAAATATTAAATTTGGCAATAAAGCTCTTTTACTACTACTTGTTTAATTCCAATATATTTCAAATGAATTTGATAAAATATCGAATATTTTCAACGTAGCTGTTGATTAACGTTCGTACAATGCCGTTCTTCCAACAACAACCGGATAACGTACGAAAATTAAAAGCAGTAAAGTTTCCAAGTATGCGCTACGAATATGTGTCTCTACAAGCTTGTGTGCAGCACGAAGAATATGTGTTTGTGCGTGTGTGTGTGAGTGTTGGGGCTCGGTCGTTTTCTCCCAGCAGCACCTCGCCGAATAATTTCATGATCCTTTGAGTATCTCCCCTCGCCGTGTCATAACTATTACTATGCTCTATCAATACTAATATTGCCTATACAATTTTCACTAACATACAACGACATCGGACACATATTATTTAAAAATCAACTTACATGAAAATAATTGTAAAATATATACGAATACGATCTTTCTCCAGTCGGCTTGTTGGCGCGGCATTTTTGTCTGTGTATTTCTTTTTTTTTCTGTTCTTTTTTCGTCTTCTTTTTCTTTTTTTTTTATAGTTTTCTTTTTTTTCTCTTTTTTTCTTTTTCTTGCAATTTATTTATTTTATCAAGGGATATGTAGTAAGTACGGTGCGTAATTTATTGTAATATACTAAGTAATTTAATACAAACGTGCGTCTATTTTATACAGTGTGTGCCTTTAAACTACGCAACTTCGTGCCGTGTCGGCGCTACAACTGGGGAAGACTTTCGATCGTCTCGCCGAGCCTCCGCGATCCACCCCACGGAGAGGTGGAAACCCTAGGATTTTAGGTGTTGCTGGTAGAAGCGCCATCCCGCGGTGGAAATTGTTCGGTGCGAGTACCCCCGGCGAAGCCTCCTACTCGCATGCGATTTCGTCGAAGCTCCGGCGCATGTCACGTCGTCCCCCCAAAGCCACCCCCCGGTACGGCAGTCCTCTCAAAGACCGCACTACCCACGAGCTTTTCAGTGAATGGGGCCACTTGACTATAGTGTCAGATAAAAGCCACTTTTTTTTTCTTTCCTTTTTTTTATTTTTACATTTTTTTTATTATAAGATATAAAAAAACGGCTTAAAAGCTGAGAGCTGAATGTTATTGCGGGCAAACAATTTTTCCCAATCAATGGTCACTGTTCTCCATGGCCATAGTCGGTAACAGTGAATAGCAGGGATTGCTGGTAGCGACGAAGAATTTCGAAGGTTCGTCGAGGGCCAAAAGGCGTCGAACGATTTGTCCGAAGTTCGGCCGATTTTCGGCCCTCGAAGCCCAACAGGATCGCATGAGGTCGTACAGCTCGGGAGCGACGTTTTCCGGTCTCTCGAGGCGTCCCTCGTCGCAGAGAACGTGACGCAGCAATTGATCGTCCTCTATGTCGTAATAGGGAAAGGCTCCGAGCGTTCCAATTTCCCAGAGAACAATGGCGAACGACCAGACGTCGCTCTTGGACGTGAATGCTCGATCGCGAAGAGCTTCCGGTGCCATCCAGCGCACCGGAAGTCGCCGGACACCGCCGTTGACGGTGCCGATCACGTACACACCGTCGTTCCGCGACAATCCGAAATCCGAGATCTGCTGGAGCCGATAGCATTAACAACGGGAACAACAAACAAGTTTACGAAAAAAATAACGCACGGCCGCGGAGCGAAGCACGTCATTTGATCCCACACAAAAATATTCCCAAAAAATATCACATTTAAAAAATCCCGTATCAAAAATATCCCATTTAAAAAATTCCGTATCAAAAACATCCCCATAATATATATTTTTTTCAATATATAATTTACTGATGTATTTTTAATATCGTATGTAAAAGGTTTTTAGTATCGTATGTAATATCGTATCCCGTCAACTAATAAATAAAAAAATAAATAAATATATGGAGACTATATATAAGGTAAGCGGCCCAGTTTCCGCCATCATCAATTGTTAAAGAAAGCATTTATATAAAAAATATACGTATCGCGGCATTAATCAAGAGTAAACCGCTCTTCAACATGCCCGTCAATTTCGTTTGTATTTAACGTACAGTGTATTTCAGAGCTCGACAAATACCCTAAGTACTTGAAGTGCGTATTAATTATACTACTTGAGTACTACAATTAGTTCTTGAATACTGACGTATTGACTACTGGCAGAACTAAATTCTTGAAGTTTTGAATAGTGGGCACTGACTCAGTACTTGATGCTTCAATACGTATACGAGTGCTCAGCGCATTTTGCCCAGCTGTGCTGTATTTATTATTAGTATAAAGTGGGACGGTGGCGGAAACTGGGCTGTTTACCTTATGGAGGTCGGTTATATTGACAGACGGAGTATCAAAAATATCCCAGCGAAAAATGTCCCTATAAAGATTCCGTTTGTACTGTATATTTTTGTTGCAGGGATTAAATTACGTGAACCCCGGTGGAGAGAATCGTACCTTCAGGGTCATGTCCGAGCTGAGCAATATGTTTCTCGCAGCGAGATCCCTGTGAATTATTCCACGCGATTCGAGATGCTGCATTCCTCGCGCTATGTCCAATGCGAAGGAGGTGAAACGATCTCTGTCGAGGTCGTTGCAATCGTCGAATACGTCTCGGGAATCATCGTCACCGATGTTCACGTAGGCCGGTCCGGTTTCTTTAGCGACGTCGGCGCAAGGACTCTTCGTCGGATAATCTGGAAACGTGCCGAGGGTCGGCGACGGGTTGTCCAACGTTGTGTACACGGCTGAATGGTGAAATGGTGGAAAGTAAGTTGTAACGAACATGTTAGCCTGACGGTGTCTCAAACAGCTCAATCGGTGTCTTAACAGGAAAAAGAGGATAAGGGGAAAAATAAAATTGTCTTTCACTGTTTCTGCCGATTCCTCAAGGAAAGACAATTTTATTTTTCCTCAGCAGACTGCGGGCTCAAAACGGCATTCAGTACAGTTTTCTTTACCGGTGATGTGAAACACGTTCTCAGACCGTCTCTCTCGCTCCGCCGAGCGCACCACTGATGCCATCTCTCATGTACTCCATAGTGTTTCACATCCCCGTAAGACCATACGAAACACCTTCTTCCCCGTCCATCTCAGGGCTCAGTTGGTATAAAAAACTGTAATCAACTTTTCTCACGGGTTCTCGTATGTACGGTTAAATGAAGAGTCAAATTGAAAGCGGATATCATCGCAGCTTTCGATGAGACTGCCAAATCGCCAACTGAAATTTTCGGACTTCGTCGTTTTGAGGCTATTTTTTTAATCTATTATTCACTTTTTTCATTTACAAAATCAACAAAATCCATAAGAAATTTCAGAAAAATTGCATACAAAAAAGACGAAAATGGTTCCTTCTCGTTGAAATTATACTTATTGAAAAGTTTGAAGAGGTAATTATATGTAATAAAAAAAGGATGTCATGCTACTCATCGAGTATCCGGAATGCGGGCGTGTACTCAATGAGTACTTGTACTTGGTATTTGAAGTACTAATAAGTACTTGAAGTGCTAAAAAGCACTTGAAGTACTAAAAAAGTACTTGAAGTACTTGAAGTACTTGACGTGCTAAAAAGTACTTCAAGTACCAAACAAGTACCCGGTACTTCGAAGACTGCCCAGTTCTGACGTA
The DNA here is from genome assembly GCA_030522665.1 of Ichneumoninae sp. A BG-2022a. Taxonomy (NCBI): domain Eukaryota; kingdom Metazoa; phylum Arthropoda; class Insecta; order Hymenoptera; family Ichneumonidae; species Ichneumoninae sp. A BG-2022a. The sequence goes on from JAPYZC010004097.1 coordinate 8,375, forward strand.
CATACCACTACGCGTGAAAAAAGTTGGTTACAGTTTTTGATACCGACCGGGCTCGGGTTGGGCGGAGAGGGAGGTGTTTCACTTAGTCTTAAAGAGGTCCGATTTCTGAAGATGTCATAAATTACTTCGTACTTTCCGACAGACTGGGTCTCTGACTCGGCGACGGCGAGATCCCTGAATCGCGAGTGTCGTTAGAGGCCACGCAATCGCGGAGACGATGAAGATGAGCCAACAGGTCGCCACCCTCGAGATACTCGAGAATAACGCATATAGGCTTTTCCGGCGACGTGCAAGTGGCCAATAGTCGCACGAGATGAGGATGAGCACCGGCGTTCTTCATCGTTTCAATTTCAGCGAGTAATTGCCGTCGAGCCTCGGGCTCGGTGCTCGGATCCGGTGAATTCGAAATTTTTATCGCCACGACCGAATCGCAGTGGCCCTCGAGCGTGCCGAGATACACTCTGCCGAATTGTCCCTTGCCCAGTTCGCGAATAAATTTTAATCTTTTATGGGACACTTCGTACTCGTCCGCCCGGCCTCGATTTATCGCGTCCTGAAAGGTTGACGGTATAAATGTGTAAATCAAATTTATTCATGCCGCGGTCGTAGAGCGTGAAAAATTTACGGGAGATCACCTGAACTTCTTGATCCACATAGAGAACGTTTCGCTCACTGAGAGCGGAGGCTGCCCGTTGAGATCTGAGCCTCGATAGTCCGACGAGGCCAGGAATTCTGGGCATGTAAATCAATGTAAAAAATCTTGCAAACATTTTGCAGTTAATTTTTTGAAAAAATTGGGTTTATCGAGTTTTGGATTTTCTTATTTAATTTTGTTTTTTTGGTTACCGTGGTGTTGCCTGATTTGCCCATACTAGCTTGTGCCACTTTCGGCTCCGAGCGTACAAAAAACTGGAAGTCGCCGTTAAAATCAGCATAGAGAATCCGGCGAGGGAGAGCCACCCGAACCACTGAAAATCCGATGTGCATTCGAGACTCCACATTAGATCTCTCTAGACCTCCGGCAAGCTCATAAATAATTCAACGCTTACATAGCTGGAGTGCTGGATAGAAGCTAATGCGTCGACCGGAGAGTCTATCAGTGAAGTCCCCGGTGTTCCTAAACACCCAGCGGAATCTTGGACAGCCACGTACACCTTGCCACCTGATGTCACATCAAAATCGGTTTCATTAACTGACCACAGATACGAGGAAACTGTCGAAGGTACGATGGCGATCTTGGAAATATTGTAAACCGGTAGACGTTTGTTCGATATCAAAAAGGGTGTTCCAAAACTGAAAAAAACCATTGCATACTTGAAATGTTTCTTTTTTTTTGCCGAATAAACAGAACTTCGCTTGAAGGATTAATAATTATTATCTTAAACATATTTTTTTCCACAGTACATTTTTTGGAAAGGTTTGGTGCAAGTGACAACGAACCTTATGACGTAAGAATGTACAAGAGGGTCTGCATGTTTCGTCTTCCATTTTATCGCAATGCCTTGTGATCTTTGGGCACTAACATGCACTTCCGGTATTGGCAGATATTCTTGAGCTTTCTCGCACCCACACCATCGCCCTACGCACTCGGGCACGGTCAATACTATCTGAAAATAATAGGATCCCTAATGAAAAAATTTCTCTGAATATGTCTGAAACTTTCCCTTAAAGTCTCGGAAAATTTTTCAGAAAATTTTCCGAAAAATCCTCGGAATTTCTCATTTTTCGTACGTTTCAGACAGAATCAAAAATTTTGATTCTGAATGTGAATGAAAATGAAGATTATGAATCTAAGGATTCCTGATTGTTCTAAAAATCTCTGATTTTCCCTGCCAACTTCTCTGAAAGCTTATGAAATTTGTTGTCTTTCTCTGGCTATTAATTTTCTATATTCACGACCATTTATCTGGAGAACCTTCAACTATCCACTGATTGACAGCGAGTAACAGAATCAGTAGATGTTAGACAGAACTCGTTCTCTGAAATGCTAGAAACCGACCTTATCAGACAGCTTTTCAGATAATAAATCGTATTTTATCTGAAAAAGTTTATTGTACTTTAGAAAGAACTCGTATTTTCTCTTAACGTGCTTTATCAGAAAAAATCAGAATTTTCTAGAATTTTTCGGAAAATACTCTGAATTTATCTGATAAATTATGACTGCTGGAGGTTGTGCCAAGAAAATGGTAGGGATATTTAGCAAATAGCAGAATAAAATGTCGGAAAATCTCTGAAAATCACTGAAACGGTATGGTTAAAGTTTTTCAGACAAATTGTCAGAGAAATATTTTCACAAGGGATGTACTGGGTAATTTCGATTTTCTGTCGGTGTTTCATATTATGTTAAGGAGGTTGGAGCGAATGGTGTTCATTTTGCCTAAATTCGAGAAATTTGGGCAAGAATTGTAAACACTTCCCGATGTTATAAAAATCTGAAAAAATTCATACTTATTATAGGCACTGAAAAGATTTATTTTGCAAAATAATAATTTTTAAATGTTATTAAAAAATTATTGAAAAAACAATTGTTCATCAAAATATGTGGTAACTTAACTTTTTTATGAAAATGATTCGTTCACTTTTCGGAATACGTATGAATTTTTTCAGATGATGTAAAATTAGTATTTTCAATGCCTATAATAAGTATGAATTTTTTCAGATTTTTATAACATTGGAAAGTGTTTGCAATTCTTGCCCGAATTTTTCGAATTTAGGCGGAATGAACACCACTCGCTCCAATCTCCTTAAGGGAAGCGAAAGGTGAAATATAATATTACGTAGGATCTTCGTACTTTTGTCAAAGTTAAAGTCGTTCCCAGTAATAAGTTTTACCATTTTCGTAATGTATGAGGGACATGCGATTTGAGCGATTCGCGGGACGACCTACCTCCGGAACTTTGAGCCTGGGATTGCTTCGTGGATTAGCAAAAACTTGAATGCTGTAGGAACAAGTCGGCCGAATACTGAGCTCCGGCGCTTCGGATAAGAATTGATTCTCCGGTAATACGGCGTAAAAACGATTCTTGTCCCAAATTGTATAAAACAGTGTCTCTTCAGGACACGAGTTTGCGTTCGCGTTGTCATGATTCGGCAGTGATGTTATCAGAACGCTGCAAGCATTTATTGAATCTATGAACTAACAGGCAGCGATACTTTAATCGTGAAAGGAGTTTAGTCCTTGAGGCCCCGAATTTTCCACTTCTCCTTTAATCTCAATAAAATTTATAACGAGAAGCAAAACCAGAAAAGCAAAAAAAAAAATGTTCACTCAAGAATTAAGACCTTATCCTGTACTTTTTAAACCTGAAAATGAATGAACCCAATAGAAAAGAAAAATCCAAACCCAAACATTATAGAGCCACAATTACATTAAGGAAATATTAGATAGAACAAAAAATTATTTTCTGTATATAATATTTCTATCTCATATGTGATATGAATAATTATGTTCAATTACATTGAACGAAAAACTCGGGATCGAAGGGTTAACCGATGGTTTGATACCTGTAGGACGAAGGCTGTCTGCTGTTCAACGGGGCCTGCCAGGTGATGTTCAATTTCAAAGGACCGTGCCCTTCGCTCTCTGCAGTGTACGCCGTATCTTCGAAAACCGATGCATTTAAGTTGCGAGGTACACCAGAATTTTTAACGTTCGAACATACCTGGTCGAACGATCCCACAAGCAAGATAATCAAGTGAATCGAGCTTGATTTGCGATAATTGATCCTACTTTCCGCGGACATTTCATTGTAGATATCAACGATTATTTCGCGCTCGTATTTTTTGCAATCTAAACGATATAAAAGTTTATCATCGTGTACGTCACTATTATCGTTGGATTTATGTTAATAAAATTATGTTCACTTACAAACACATTTTCCGTTCAAATATACTTGTTGTTCTATTTAGCGTCTTATAGAAAGAACTTCAACTCTTTTTGTCCATGATTTATGACGATTATTTTTATATCGACATGATTGCTAACTTCGCATTCTGTTCGACCACAACTTATGTAGCCTGACCTGATCGGCTTATACGTTCACCGTGAAGTGTGGAGAACCCATCGTGCTCACGATAACAGGCAGATAAGATTTTTTTTTTTAAGATATATTCCAGACGTGTATCAGTGACATTATATCTATCTGGCATATATGCCCTTGAGGGATTATGGAAACGGCTTATCCGCGCATGAAATCTATAGAATATCATGTTATGCAGTGAATTGGAAATCGATATGTCAGTATATAAAACTACTAGTATACTAGTATATTAAAAACTGACGTTGATATGTTAAGAAAATGAAATAATCATCGATATTATTGTCCAGTTTAATAAGAATACAATCATTCATTGTTTCTGACTTTATATAGTGTGGTCATACAGACGTGACGTTATACGAGTAAACGTCATTTCCAGATTGAAACATACATTTTCGACCGGAAGTGACATCATCGAGGAAAATTAAATTTTCAAACCGCAATCTTCAAACCGGTGGCATCACTTCCGGTCGAGAAATAAGATTTTCTAACCGAATGACACGTCATCTAGGAGAAAAGAGGTTTCAAACCGGAAGTGAGGTATCCCCTAGATGACGTTACTTCCGGTTGAAATATGAGATATACAAACTGTAAGTGACGTTTCCCTTAGATGACGACATTTCCGATAACAATGACATTTCCAGACCGGAAATGCAGTTTCCCTAGATGACGTCACTTCAGTCGAAACATGAAATTCGGAACTGGAAGTACCGTTTTTCCGTATGACGTCACACCCGGATCGAACATTTGAGTTTCGAAGTATCAGAAATATGGCGCCATGTTAATCATGGCGCCATATTTGTTATCCACTTAATACCATGTGAAAATCATTGGACCGCGCCATGAGAGGAAGAGAGATGCCGTTATTGGCGCTTGCAGTGGACTGACAGAGAAAGCACGAGAGTGTTTCAGATGCCGTTAAGAGCATGTGCAATACCGCGGTCGGTAATATAAACTGTAATTATCGTAAGCCCGTGCTCAGTCGGTATGAAAAACTGTACTTCTCTCACGGATTCTCGTATGTACGGTCAAAAGATAATAAAAAGTCACATCGAATGCGGATATCATCTCGTCTTTCGATGAAAATTTTTTTTTTGTGGTGAATTCCAAAATCCACGAGAAAAGTTGACTACTGTCTTTATTACCTACCGCGGTATTGCACATGCTCTTAGCGCCAGGTGACTCTCTAGTCGTGTCTCTCTCGCCCCACCGAGAGCGCCACTGATGATATCTCTCTCGCACCCCATAGTGCGAGAGAGATACATGCTCTTAAAGAGATCACATGCTCTTAAGGAGGTTGGAGCGAGTGGTGTTCATTCCGCCAGAATTCGAGAAATTCGGGCAAGAACTGCAAACACTTCCCAATGTTATAAAAATCTGAAAAAATTCATACTTATTATAGGCATTGAAAAGACTAATTTTACATAATAATAATTTCAAAATGTTAT
>JAPYZC010004098.1:0-14083 GCA_030522665.1 Ichneumoninae sp. A BG-2022a
CTTTTGTACTTAAGGTATCAAGTACTTTTGTACTTAAGATATCAAGTACTTTTGTACTTAAGGTATCAAGTACTTTTGTACTTAAGGTATCAAGTACTTCGTGTACTTGAAGTATTTCCCGAGCACTTTTCGCAATTAGACTCATAGCACTAGGTGTTATGTAGCGCAACGCGTTATCTTTTTTTAAAAAAGGTGCAAAGTAATTTACACATGGCTTCCGCATTTATTACAATTTTGTGCATAACTTTGTCTATGAGAAAGTTCGATGACCAAGTTTTGGCTTCCTCGTGAAGGAAGCTATGCGCAAAATTACAATCATTGAAGAAGCCATGTGCAAATTACTTTGCATATTTTTTTGTAATATAAAAAATCTTCTACATTTCATAAAATTGAAACGGTCAAAATTTACCGCAAAATTCATTGCAGAAAGTCGCTTACTGAAATTGGCGAAGTGACGTTATGTAAGGAAAACTTAACTTCCGGTTAAAAAATGTCATTTTCCGACCGAACATGATATCATAAAGAAAATACGCTACTAAAAGTAAAAAAATTAAATGTTCAAATCGGAACGATGTGTACTCAAAAAGTACCTGTACTTGGTACTTGAAATTATAAAAACTATTTGAAGTACTGAAAAGTACTTGTATACGTAAAGTACGAAACAAGTACCAGGTACTTCAAGTACTGCCCACCCCTGATCATTGTTATCAATGATGATTCGATCATTGATACATCATTGAATCGTCATTGACATTCTATCAATTTAGAATATATCATATAAACCTCATAACTTCGTGTCAAGAACTAACCCGACAGAAATTTTACATCGTCCCCGCGTGATCTAACAAAGCCCCGAAGAGGCTTTGACGGGGCCTTGACGAAGTCTTCCGAGGACCTCATCGGTGCCCAAATTCCTGCTCCACAATTTCCACCAGGATAATCGAGTTTCGCCCAAATCGGTCTCCGATAAAATTCGACTTCGCTCCTGGGAGATTCGTCGCTCAATCCCCACGTTCTACAAACTCTCTTGTCATCTTCGTGACGGCTCGTACGTCGCCAAGTTAAAACGTTGTTAATTGTCCTGTTACGAGGCTGCAGAGTGCTCGGGGTTCGCGTTTAGAGCATACTCGTACAGGTACACACGGGTGCACACGAGCACAAGTGTACGTACGTACGTCAGTTGGCTGTGGGGATGCGTGCATGTACTCGGGGGTCAGGATATCCGCGTGAGCGCGAGTGTAGGAGACTAGCCCTGGCGTGGATCGGTGGTTCGCCTTCGCTCGAGTGGATGCGAGTGACGGGCTAATGGTCGACTGATGGCAATGTCTTGTCACGTCGCGGCTCGGCGAAGCCCGCACCTGTCGCCAATGAGTATTCTCCGGGGCAACGACGTCGTCGTCGTCGTCGTCGTCGTCGTTGTTCGCGCACCGATACAAAGTCCATTTACATCTGACGAGCTCGTCGCCAGCCGAGTCAGCGTCAACCTCTCGCGCTTTCTCGCGGTGCAGCTGTGTGTGTGTGTGTGAGAGACGCGAACGTTCAAAGAGCCGACCAAGAAATCGCTCGCGCAACCCGCATCATCGTCATTCCGGTGGGGACATAGCCGCGTTGCGGTACCCTGCTTCCTCAATCGCAAAAACAGCCGTAAAAATTGAGGCTACGGAGAGAAAAAAAAAGAAGTGCGTTCGAGGAAGAAGCAAGAAGACGATGGAAAAAAAGAGAAGAGGGAAGGGCGGAGTACTCGGTGAGAAATTACTCGGCTCGTTTGCGCGATCGACTACCGAGACCGATTTTTTTCGTTGTTGTTGTTCCTGCTGCAAGTTATAAGGAAGCGGTGTTTCAATCGAGCGCGTTGGTAACTTTGGCTCTCCCTCTCCGTCTCTCCCTCTCGCTGTTTCTCTCCTCGAGAGAGAGTGGCAGAAATAACTGGATAGGTCGATGTTTCTCCGGGCCGAAGGAGAGATTGGGCACGCGATAGCATTGTGATCCGGGAACGATTGCCGGGGTTTCGAGTGCGGTGGGCGTGCCTCACGCGCGTACCATATACACATACGTGTAACATTATAAGACACGTCTCTCGGTCGAAGTCTCTCGCAATTGAATACCCCCCTAGAGGAATCGCCGGTCGAGACTAATAGTCTCTCTCTTGTCTGCATACTTGCGCCGGTAGGAAAGCGTTCCTCGGTTGTCCCGCGAGCCGCGGGCTTTTGTTTTGGCCGCTGTTGCTCCCCGCCGGTCCGCGCGAGGAGGCTCCCGCGATCGCGCCAGAGCGGCATACCGGTGAGGGCAGCGTATGCACCGTATCAGCGAGGAGAGGGCGAAAGGGTTGCAGAAGCGCGGAGAGAGCTTCCGAGGAGAGAACCCGCGAGCGCATAGAGGGACGTCCGCGATCCGGGGACCGCCACTAAATATTGTGTTCGCGCAGAGAATAACAGCCGGTTGGACACGTGTAAGCGGGACCCGCGGGATTCCGTATGAAGCTGAAGATCGGCAACGACGATTATACGCTAATTCAACGCAAATTCCTTCGCGGAGATATCTGTATCGCTCGCATACATCAGAGACTCTAACCGCGGGGACCGCTTCTGCTGCTCCCGCGGTAGCCGGCCCGCTCACAAGTCTCTCGGATTCTCGCTCATTCTCGAACCCTTGAAAGAACCTTGCGCGGAGATCTTTTCGATCCGCGAACCGACGCGAGCTACCCGAGATATACGCGCTTTGGCTTCCACAGGTGAAACTGCGGAGACGAGAGGCGTCCTCAAAAATTAACCGACCCTATCTGCGCGATTGTTGGGGTCGAGAATCGGACTGGATTTTAAGGTGAAAATTAAATGGGCGAGATGATTTTAGTTGAACGAGGGCTGGAGAAAGAAAATAGTAGCGTTATCGGTGAGAGGTATTAAATCTGACGATGGTAATTTTCGTTGTCTCTATACGAGTCCAAAAAAATACTGATTACAGTTTGTTTTTTTTATTTAATTATGCATTAATACGAAAACAATTATTTCGGCGCAAGAGGATCATTGTACAGCAACTTAATAGTCACTTAAGGAAAATAGAACGCTGTGGCTTCCACAGATGAAACTGCGGGGACGAGAGGCGACCTCAAAAATTATCCGACCCTATCTGCGCGATGGTTGGGGTCGAGAATCGGACTGGATTTTAAGGTGAAAATTAAATGGGCGAGATGATTTTAGTTGAACGAGGGTTGGAGAAAGAAAATCGTGTCGTTACCGGTGAAAGGGATTATTAAATCTAACGATGGTAATTTTTGTTGTCTTTATACGAGTCCAAAAAATACTGATTATAGTTTGCTTTTTTTTAAATTTAATTATGCCATACAACAAAAATAGTAATCCTTTGGCGTTCATCTTTCGAGTCCTGACTTCTCTCCCAACTTCGACAGTGCACTAGGACATTTTCTGTTACTCCACACTGAGAAAAACTTAAATAGTAAATAGTTCCCAGGAAGAACGTCTACAATTTACAATTAAGACAATTACCAAAAATTATAGTTTTAACCATAATTATAGTTTAATCAATTGACTATATACTATCACAAACTATCTACTATCTATATAGACGAAATACGATCCTTTTTCTCAGTGCAATAAGCCTTAAATACTCTTGGAGACTCTCTCTCCATTGGATTGCCTACGAGATCCGATTTCGTCCCGATTCCATCGCGCTAATACGAACAGTTCCGCTTCTGGACTTTCTGGGCTCGTTCGGCCAAGAAACAAGGTACGCGGTGAAAACGAACCTACGAACTCTCGGGCGGGACTCCGCCGGTGCGAAAGTATCGATGGTAATTTTTATTGTCTCTATACGAGTCCAAAAAAATACTGATTATAGTTTGTTTTTTTTATTTAACTATCCCATACAACAAAAATATTAATCCTTTGGCGTTCATCTTTCGAGGTCTGACTTCTCTCCCAACTTCGACGGCGCACTAGGAAATGTTCTGTTACTCCAATAAGCCTTAAGTACCCTTGCAGACTCTCGCTCCATTGGATTGCCTACGAGATCCGATTTCGTCCCGATTCCATCTCGCTAATACGAACAGTTCCGCTTCTGGACTTTCTGGGCTCGTTCGGCAAAGGAATAAGGTACGCGGTGAAAACGAACCTACGAACTCTCGGGCGGGACTCCGCCGGGGCGAAAGGACCGCGCGGCCGGAACGCCGAAGATATATATCATGGTGTCGAGGGCGACATGCCATTCTTTAGCGGTATACGAAAAGAGCGGGCATAGCTGGGAGAGGTAGCGCGCATACTCTCCGGCAAACGCAGCCACGAGCAGGGAGCCGGAGGGAGAGAGATCCACCGCAGTATTCACAAATTAAGGAGAGCCGAAGTCCGCGCGGTGTCCGGGAGAAATTCTTTTTCCCTCTCTTTCTGTGGCCGGGAACGGGGAAGCCCGGGCTATCGCGCTTCATAAAACTTCGTTAGCCCGTGCCGGAAAGTAGCCGGGGTCCTGCGGGCTACGTCGGGTACTCGCGGCTCCGCCACGTAAGCCGCGAACCCTCGCGAGCCCGTAAAAATTAATTTCCCTACGCGCGGCGGTGTGAAAAGAGAGAATGGGCGGACGAGGAGGAGGCGGAGGAGTGTCGCGGCAGGCGACATCGCGAACGTACCCTGGACCAAGCTCCGCGAAGCTTCTCGCCGATGTTGCGTGTATATCCCCGATGTCGCTGATGTTGCCGCCGCTGTTGCCCGCTAGGTTGTACCGTGATTTTAAGCTCAGCGTCACCTGGACTCGGACGTGTTTCGCTGAAAGACGTACACGGTCCGGAGCAGCTCGCGGCGTCTCTGCCCTGGACTACGGGGATAAGGCCAGCGGCGGAAACAACGCTAGCGAGAGAATATTCTGTATTCCGGACTCGTTAATTCGTCGTCCGGTACAACCGAACAGGGGAGAAGCGGAGTTTGGGCGGAAAAATACAGTCGTTGGCATGGGAGGGACGCGACGTGTCGTCGCAGTTGACTCACCGTGACTGCGGCGTCCGCATAACGAAATTATAGCAGCCGAAGCTCTCGCGATTGTTTCGTAGACGGATTGAGACCTCGTCGCGACGCGTGCCAAATGACCGAGCGGTTCGTCGCGCAATAATCGGGATAAGAATTAGAACGTACACGTTGAAAAATACTCCGGCCTGACTCGAGACGGTCGGGGCGAATTGCAGGCTCGTGGCTAGGCATCGAGACGACTCGGAGTATCGGGATTTTTTTTACAAGCAGATGAATACCTTGTCTCCGTATGTGCCAAAGGGCAACATTATTTATCGCGCATTTATCGAGATAAAAATTCGAAAGTGGCTTTCCAAAAAAATGTCTCTCGAGTAACGAGACTGCCAATGACTGGGACTCAGCCCGACAGCTACAAGTTTTTCCGTGCATAGAAGAGTGCACGCACGGCTCGTTAGGATGGATTTTTGTTTTTCTTTTCAACCCGCTAATGAGCCTTGCTCCAATAAGCCGACGACTCTCGAGTCTCCCCGGGAGACCTTCACTAAATTTCAATAACTCGGAAACGCAATGTCACAAACAGCGGGAGATGCAGCTTCGTCGTGGCTGTTCATTCACTCGAGTGCAGGACTGCATAAAATCTAATAGCTTTCTCGGGTAAAGACGTACGAGACATTCTTTTTTTTTATTTTTATTATTTTTTTTTTTTTTTTGCGTGTATATAAGAGGTGAAAAGAGAGGTGTGGCGGGGTCGGAGAGTGCCGTACGGCGTTCGCAATTCATCCAACCGTCGGCGCGTTGACGTGTCCCGTCCTTTAATTCACGCTCGCGACGCACACAATTTTCCCCGGCTCGGTTATACATCCGAGAGCGGTATCGCTGGCACTGTCTCGAAATACGCGGGGACTTTCTGGAGTGGTTCAGAGAGCGCAAAGCAGCGAAACAGGCAGCTGTTCGCGACTCGTCTCCCGACACTCGGCTTATACGAAACGCCCGAGGATATTATCGTGTCCGCTCGGTGTACGCCCTGACACCGATCGCACATGGATTAACCAACTATCGCCGCACGCCCACCTATTTATTTTATAATCAGATATTCCGTTTGCTTCAATTACAGAACGCACTGCACTGGGGCGCGAAACACGGCGACGAGAATATCGTTAAACTCATTGCCGGCACTTACAAGGATTATATCAAAGGCGTAAACGAGACCACGGTAAGCTCCGACACATTTTTTACCCGAATTCATGAATAGATGCATGAGTGGCGGCTTTAGACTTTAAAACAATGTAACCATTAAAAAAATTATTTTGGCCCGATAGGATCATTTTGCAGCTAATGCATAGTCATTTGAGGAAAATAGGATCTTTCTGCGCTAAAAGCATTTTTAATTTTTTTGGGTTTGGACCTAACGGGTTAGTACAAAAAATATGCATTAATATTTAAAAAATTTTGGTGCAAGAGGATCAGTTTGCAGCGCATTAATTGTGATTTAAGGAAAATAGAACCTTTTGGGGCCAAAATATATATATATTTTTTTGAGATTAGACCCAGAGCGTTAGCACAAAAAAATATTACATTTGGTCCCTATGCAAAAATATGCGTTAATACGAAAACAATTATTTTGGCGCAAGAGGATCATTTTACAGCAAATTAATAGTCACTTACGGAAAATAGAATGTTTTTGCACCAGAAGAATTAAAATTTGTTTGGAGATTGAATGCACAGCATTAATACAAAAAATATGCATTTGGTTGCATTAGCGCAAAAATATTCATTATTACAAAAAATAATTATTGTGGCGCAAGAAGATCATTTTGCAGCAAATGGATAGTCATTTGGGAAAAATAGAATCCATTTGCGCCAAATTTTTTAAATTTTTTGGATGTTGAATCCAAAGGGTTAATACAAAAAAAATGCATTCGGTGCCTCAAACGTTTAGTGTCTAATACAAAATTCTCGGTGATTTCATGATCTGTGGACGCCGCTATCGGATCTGAATGCAGAATGGGGTAAGTTTTATACATTATTTTATTTTTTCGTCACAAATCTCCTTATTGAATGACAAATGATATGGAGTACCGAACGGGGAAAGTGGATGATGACAAAGTGGTGTCCGGCGTTGGATATGGAGTTACGGTCTCCCGTGTTGGATCTGTTCGCCGAGGGTATATCGAGCGAGTGAGTTGAGAGCAAGGTAGTTCCGAAGGTGGGTACGCTAAAGGAAGAAAGGCAAGCGGAGAAGACTCGGAGATAGGATCGGATGCGTGTGGTCCGCCGCTTTACTCTTTATAAGACTTATATAAGCCAGTGCTCGAGAAAGAGCACTGGCTTGCTCGTTAGCGGCTCGCGACAAACACCGTGGCGGCCTGCGGGCTGCCGCTTTCCCTCCTGCACCCCCTTGCCGTCGTACAACCTCTCTCCGCTTCTCTATGGCTCGTTCCCGATCCTACCGCGTATAACGTGTGGCTTACTCTGACTCTTCGTCAACCAAATCTGTCTTTGTAAGCTGATTTCCGGTACTCTAATCGCGATTCTATCGAATCCCTTTTTTCGCGCTGAAAAAATACTAAACCTAGCCTATCGGATTTTGAATTACTTGTAAATAGCTCCATACATTTTTTTCAAATTTTCTCATCACTCGATCCGTCTAACGGCACAGAGGATTATTTTATTTTATTTTATTTTATTTTATTTTATTTTATTTTATTTTATTTTATTTTATTTTATTTTATTTTATTTTATTTTATTTTATTTATACGGTCCATATTTCATTTATAGTATTTTTTATTCCACAAATTAAATTAAAAAAATTATCAATCCCTTTTTTTTAATCTTTGGTGCTTTCACCTTACGTTGGCAACCTCCGGCTTCAACCGGAAAGCGGTGCTTGGGGTCGCGTCCGGGGTGTTCTTTGCCCGCGCGACGAAAGCGCAATTCGTCCCTCGCGGTGCGTCTTTCGGACCGCCCTCATTTGTTTAGCCTCGGTCGTGTCCCGGCGAAGCTCTGTCCTGGCTGTCGACGCCGGTCGCGGCAGCTTCCCTCACCGTCGGCGACGGTGACCGGGCCGAGCACCGCGCGCGTTCAATCCCCGAGTGATACCTACCGAGAGACTCGCCGGGGCTGCCCTCATGTAAATCGGCTAATTCCACGAGGAACATTAATTATCTCGTTACGCTCGCTCCCACCCGCGATAGGATAGCCCGGGCTTACTCTTTCACCGTGTGTTTGTGTATAAAAGCGCAGCACGAAACGGAGAGATGCCGCGTCCGGAGCGAACGAAGGAGACGCAGCTTCGGTCGGCTCCGCCAGCCTGGCTAACCGAAGAAAAAGGAGTCGCATTCCGTGTACCCAATTATCGGAAGAAAGCTTCCACGGCGTACGCGATCTCTTCCCGTTCCCATTCTCCCCCCCCCCCCCCACCCTTCCCGAATCTCTCGCCGGTAGCCTCAAGGCACGGCTTGACTTGTCGCACGATTTGACTCGATTGGATAAAATATTGGAGGTTTTTTACAACGCCCTTATCAAATTTAAAAAAATGCATAAATGGCTTCGGAGCTGTCGATCATATTTAAGATTTATAGCACCTTAAATATGACGACATATACAGCGATATCAGTGATATATGGTTATACATATATGAATACAAACATGATGTATGGTGTGACGTGATTGCGATCCGTGACGAAGAATCTTAGGCTCGAATCGAGAAACTTATTAGGACAGTGAGTTCAAACTTCAGTTTGAAACAATTTTCTATATACATATATGTATGACCATACATGTATATGGTCATGCATATATGAATACAAACATGATGTATGGGGTGACGTGATTGCGATCCGTGACGAAGAATCTTAGGCTCGAATCGAGAAACTTATTAGGACAGTGAGTTCGAACTTCAGTTTGAAACAATTTTCTACCGCAGCTTTTACTTTCCATTTCCCGCTTTTGGCCTTATGTCTACTGAAATGGGAAATGTATTTTTTGCATTAAACGTATTTTTGCATTTTGTTAAATTTGTTTAACCTGTCAATTACGAGCGATTAGAATTCACGTGTCACAAAGTGACATATTGCCATTGTAGGTGTAAGAAGGTATTCCTCAGGTATACGGGGTTGAGGGAGGTTGAGTCGGACAGCGCGCGCGGTCAGTGCAGCGAGGATCGAGCGGTCTACCGCCTTAATCTGTCACCGATACGACGCTGCCGTAGCCACGGCGGGCTTATCGTGGGATCGACGCGCATTTAATCCCGGCAAAAAACCTCGCGGCGAACGTCGACCGCCTCCGCGGAACGAACTAACGTACAAGAAAGAGAGAGATAGGGGGAGAGACGGAAAGGCTCCAAGCCGCCGGTGTGGCGCCTGGGAGCCTTATAGTCGGTACCATACGTACGACAGCCTCTCGACAATGCAATCCCATCGTTCCCGACAGAGACTCGAGAAGTCTGCCCGACCCGACCGCGGCCCAGCATCCAACTCGAATAAAACTGTACATCCACCGAATCCCCCGAAATTCCCGATATTTTCGGTTAATTTTGCTTCCCTATACAAGCAAGCGATAGGAAAATTTCAAGTTTCAACTTTTGTGAGAAAGCGATATGGAAATTTCATTTTTCAACTTTTACGAGGAAGCGATATGGAAATTTCATTTTTCACCTTTTACGAGGAAGCGATATGAAAATTTCAATTTTCAACGTTTTTTCAAATCCCCCGAAATTCGCAATATTTTCGCTTAATTTTCCTTCCTCATACAAAAAAGCGATAGGAAAATTTTAAGTTTCAACTTTTGTGAGAAAGCGATATGGCAATTTCATTTTTCAACTTTTACGAGGAAGCGATATGAAAATTTCATTTTTCAACTTTTACGAGGAAACAATATGGGAATTTCAATTTTCAACTTATTTAAAATTGTTCGAGTAATAACAAAATGCGGTGAAAAAAGTGGTATAAATTCACAGATTTACTTCAATGTGTGCTTTGTTGGTCGAAAAACTTAAAAAAAAAATTGGGATTTGCACATGGCTTCATTTATTACAATTTAGCGTATAGCTTTCTCTATGAGAAAGTTCGTTGATCGATTTTTGGCGTCCTCATAGAGAAAACTATGCCCAAAATTTTAGTAAAAGAACAAGCTATGTGCAAATCACTTTCCACCATTTTTCATATTTATAAAAACCAACTTTCCTCTGTGAAGCTACATAAATTCTTTTTAAAACCCAATGATTATGTAAATATTTTTTTTAATTATGGTATAAGATAAAAAGCACATGGAGTATAGTTTCGGCCCCGAAGGTTCCCAATCTCATGTTTACACATTTTTGGTTAAAAAAATTGCCTATAAAAAAAGTAGTATAGGTCAGAAAAATAATTTTTTATTTTAGTCT
The DNA here is from genome assembly GCA_030522665.1 of Ichneumoninae sp. A BG-2022a. Lineage (NCBI taxonomy): Eukaryota > Metazoa > Arthropoda > Insecta > Hymenoptera > Ichneumonidae > Ichneumoninae sp. A BG-2022a. The sequence goes on from JAPYZC010004098.1 coordinate 10,354, forward strand.
CCAAAATTAAAAAAAAAAAACGCGCAATGGAGAACGAAAGAATGGCAATAAGACACGGACAATATTTCGAAAAGGGAGACCGTGCACATGTCGAAATACGAATCATACGTGCCCGGAGTCGCAGGTTACAGACCGGAGGACCGGAGAGCGTTATCGGCTTCACTATTGCGCGGAAGAGTTACGATTTAGCTGCTCGTAAAGGCGGAGAAAACGCGGGAGCAGCCGAGAGACGAGACACAGAGCGGGCAAAAAAAATGAAAGAAATAACGCGTGAAGGAAAAATATTAAAATTGAAAAATCTTCAACGCCCGATGATATACGCGAGTGATATTGGTGGCCGGCAGCTGTCCTGTTTCCCGGGTGGGGGGGCGACAGAAGAGGAGGAAGCTGTTTGAGCGTGGAGAGTGACGGATGGAGAGGAACAAGGACTACAGTGTCTGTTCGAGAAAAAAAAAAAAAAAAAAAAAAAAAAACAAGGAAAAGTAACCAAGTGCACCACAGTGGGAGGGAGAGATCTTCCCGTCGCTACTTTAAAATATTGTCAAAAGTATAAAAAGTTATGTACATAGGGAATGTGTGCGCTACGGTATCCGCCCTATATCCAAGCGTCTATAGGCGCGACTAATATACAGATGTACGTCCCAAAGTCCGCAGTACGGTTATTCGAAGCTCGAATATAGAAAAAAAGTATACATACAGTTATTGGCATATCAAGGTCTTTTTTGTTCGATACAATTCGCCGACAACCGGTGCCGATAACTGAAAGTCCGCGAGAGCACAACCCGGTCGGAGCTTGCTCGATACATCGAAAGAGTGAATATATAGCAAAAGGGTGTTCCATGCAGGAGGGCATATAGAGTGCGAACCGCGAGGGGGTTCGAGCGCCACTTGTCGAGCTTCACACACGTGTCGCCGAGATAGCGAGAGAGATACAGGGATAAGGGAGAGAGTTCTCGGGCGACTATTGGACTCGTTGCTGTTCCGAAACTGCCACGAGAAAAGGGCTGTTCTTCGCGTGCCCTACCCTATCGCGAGGCACCCCTTCCGCGCCCCGTATATTACGACACCCTGCTCTAAAGTATACCCCACATATTCGCGCGACTCCACACTCTCGCGGGATTCACATAAAAACATGGCGCGGAAAAAAAATGAAAAAAAAAAAACTTTAGAGCCCGAGTGAATTAAAGCGAAACGGAGAAACAGCTCGCGCTCAACCCTCCGGGGAGCCGCGGAAGGGTGCATAAGGTTTGCCGCTCGCTACCTTACCCATCCCGGCCTGTCGCACGCTAGACACATTTTCACTGACGACAAAAGGGGGGACGACACTTCGCTCGTGACACTTTTCAAAAGTCATTTTAAAAGCTCGATTTTAAGTTACGACTGACGGTTGTCAATGTCACTGAATTATTAGCGTGAAATGGGCCCGGGGACGACTCACGGTGTACACGAGAGGTTTATAACTCCTCGAATTCTTTGGGGCTCTTTTTATAGATAATATATTTTTTTATTGAAGACATATTTTATAATAGCGAGTTTTTGCTATGATGTAATGTGATAGAATGCCGAACTCACAAATCAAAGCTGCCGCGGGGATTTTTTTTTTCCCGGATGGAGGGGATATTTTTTTTTTTGGGGATTCAGACGTGGGCGGACAGGTTGTATAACAGCGCGTACGCAGTTTATCTTGCGTATTGAAATGAAATAGTCTTCGAGACGTTTGGTACAAGAGCGGAGAAACTAGCTGCCTCGCCCACGGCGACGAATGTCGGACGAGACAATGAGGGTAGGAGGGGTTTCGCAAACGCACAATTACACACTATTTGCACCGAGGCAACGTGACAGAGGTCCGTGTCGCGGATACGTTTTTACATAGGGATAGACACGTTTTACAATATATCGATTTGTAAGACGAGGAAACTTTTATTTTTAACGGTGCATGATCAATGACGGCGGCGGGCATGATCGGGTGTCGCACGCGAAGCGCTCGAATAACGCTAGTGATCTATAAAACAAATTTGTTGAAAGAAAAAAAAAGTATGGCCAGGTCCAGAAACCATTGATTAACGATGCTTTTTCTAATGTCGTCTCATGCTGGGGATCTAGGGAATAAATTTGGTAAAAAAATATGTCCCAGTCCAGAGACTATTGATTTTCTATATAATCTATATATCTATATGTCTATAAAAATGTTTTTTTCTAATGCCATCTAATGCTAGTGTAATGAACCACACGCGTTGAATTTATCTTTTCAAGGGCATAATATATTTTCCATACCTGTCTCCACGCAATACAATTCTCCGTCCAACTGACTCTCGCTCCTCCGGTTCCTTGTGTGCCGCTCTCGCATCATCATCTCTTGTTTTATTATTTTGTGTTTCAAGCCTCTATCGATTCTCACGTAGTGATCTATAGAACAAATTTGTAAAAAGAAAAAAAATAATATGGCCAGGTTCAGAAATCATTAATTAAAAATGCTTTTTCTAATACCACTCAATGCTAGTAATCTACACTGAAAAAAAAATTATATAATACACAGAAAAAAAAAGTCACAAACATTTAAAAAAATATTTGTTCGGTATAAATAAAGCATTGTTTTGGTAAACGATTATTTGCATCAATCGATTCAAAATTTGTTCATTCAAACAAACATTTTTGTTATCCCAACGAAATAACTGCGTCTCGGTAATCCGCCAACTTATTTTTCTCAGTGTATCGAACAAATTTGTAAAAAAAAAAAAAGGATATGGCCCGATTCATCGATCATTGATTACAAATTCCTTTTCGAGTTACCTGACGCAGAACTCCTGGTCAATGGACAGGAGTAGGCATTGAAAAAAATAAACATTAATTTTAAAAAATGTTATTTTTCGCACGAACGTTTAATTTTCCTTCATTAGTGGACTGGCATTATGCCCGGCGTCTCCATAAATCAATCGGGAATACGCAATTCCCGGTACCGACGAGCGAAAGGTGTCTGAGACGTTTCGCGCGTACTCGTTTCTACAGCTGGCGCCCGCGCGCGCGTGAAAACGTGGATTCGCACGCTCGAGGTAATATTCATAAAACGGTATTATTAATTCCTCATTGTCTCTGTACGCGGAAGCCTCATTGCCGACTGCTAGAACCTTTGTCCCTCTCGCACTCCGTTCTCTGCTTCTTCCATCGGCTGCACACACGTACGTACCGTGGAGAGAGAGTCACACGCGAGAAACGCACGCGAGTGATGCGCGGAGACACGCAGGGGCTGTAAAACGCGGCTATTGCGTCCAATGTAACGAACCTCTTTGCCATGGGATATCGAGCGGCGAACTTGTGCCCGGTTTATTCAACCGTACAGACCGCCGTGTTTGTTACTTCGACGGGAGATTTCTAGCATTGTTCCAACAGTCGATGAAGCGATATACGAGCGAATGCCTTCGTGTTCTCTTAACTGTTAGAGATAAAAATCCTGACAGCGGTACATTTTTTCTATAAATTTCATAAAAATCCGGACGATTTTTGCCTATTACAGATCAAAGTTTCGATCGCAGTAAATTTTTTATCGGTAGACAAGAATTCGAAACAATTAAGGAGGGAGCTTGCTGCGCGCTGACTTCGCATAAGTTCGACAACAATAAGAGAAAATTGCAAATACTTCTTGATGATGTAAAAATCTGAAAAAAATCATGTATACTAAAGGTACTGAGAAGATTAATTTTGCATAATAATAATTGCAAAATGTTATTAACAA
>JAPYZC010004099.1:0-14596 GCA_030522665.1 Ichneumoninae sp. A BG-2022a
ACATTCGTCTATGCGCTCTGGAAAGGTTAATTGATTTATCGGACATTGGGACGGTCGTTGAGTAGATTTAAAAAAAGTTGCGTTCCTGCAATTCGGTACGTAAAAAATGGTTTTGACTTTATCTTTTGAATGACTAATCCAATAATATAAACCAATAAATCGATTTATTGTACTATTCCATTAATCGAATGGCAAATAATTGATTTATTGTACCATTCAATTAATCGAATGGCATCCAATTGATTTATTGTACCATTCAATTAATCGAATGGCAACCAATTGATTTATCGTACCATTCAATTAATCGAATGGCAACCAATTGATTTTTTGTTCTATCCAATCAATCAATTGGTTTGTCGGCCTAACTTATTGGTAATTACTTTCTTCCATGTAGGGTTAAAGATACATTTGATTATCTCAAACCATGCTCCTGGAGCTTTTATTATTTTCGTGCGGAGCACCGAGACCTTCTACCGATTGTGCAGGTAAGCGTAATTCGACAGTAATCGACATTCGTCTATGCGCTCTGGAAAGGTTAATTGATTTATCGGACATTGGGACGGTCGTTGAGTAGATTTAAAAAAAGTTGCGTTCCTGCAATTATTCCATTAATCGAATGGCAACCAATTGATTTATTGTACCATTCAATTAATCGAATGGCATCCAATTAATTTTTTGTTCTACCCAATCAATCGATTGGTTTGTTGGCCCAAGTAATTACTGATTACTTTCCTCCATGTAGGGTTAACGATACATTTTATTATTTTAACCTAGTTTCCTGGAGCTTTTATTATTTTCATGCAGAGCATTCGACCGTAATCGACATTCGTTTATGCGCTCTGGAAAGGTTAATTGTTACATCTGGGATTGGGACGGTCGTTGAGTAGATTAAAAAATTGAGTTCCTGCAATTTGGAATTTAAAAAATGTTTTTTACCTTTTTTATTTTTATTAATGACGGCCATGTCTGTATAGCTTTAGACGGAAAATAACTAATCGAATCCTATAAACCAATCGAATGGCAACCAATTGATTTTTTTGTTCTATCCAATCAATCGATTGATTTGTTGGCCCAACTTATTACTAATTACTTTCTTCCATGTAGGGTTAACCATACACATTTGATTATCTCAACCCATTTTCCGGGCACGCCGCTCTCCCTCTTACCGCCGCAGCAAAACGTATCCCTCGAGGGTATTCAGAGCATGCAGTTATCATGAATTTCCTGTTTCGTACACGAGCATGCAGTTGTTATATGAATTTCCTGTTTCGTACGCGTCACGGTTCCTGAAGCTTTTATTATTTTCATACAGGGTACCGAGACCTTCCACCGATTGTGTAGGTAACCGTAATTCGACCGTAATTGACATCCGTTTATGCGCTCTGGAAAGGTTAATTGTTTTATCGGACATTGAGAGGGTTGTTGAGTCCATAGAAAAAAAGTGGTGTTCCTACAATACTCTATGTAAAAAATGTTTTTCAACTTTATTTTTTATCGCTATCGATCACGGTCACGTCTCTATAGGTTTGGACTGAAAATAACTATTCCAATCCTAAAAAAACATTTTACAATTAAAGATTTCCTTCCGTTTTCCCTCTTAGACGGCTGCTCGTTGTCTTATCAATGAATTCGAGAATTGTAAATTTTGAAAATATTCTCACACACACTGGCATTTACACTAAACGATCTGATAGCGATTTTTCCAAAGAAAATAATCCACCGTTATGCTTTTTTTCTTCGTCCGAACTTTGGCGCTCGGTGATATCTTCCCAGGATTAAAAAAATGCATTTACCGATAGCCCGGCCCGATACATGTGTATTTTTTTTCGTGTTGCTGCGCGATATTTCGAGGTTCCGTGATGGCGTTTTCACTTCGACTTGACTCGAACTCGAGCGAGCATTTTCCCCGATATCGCTTTTTCTCACCGGATATAAAATCCGTACGCTACATCTTTACTCGTCGTTTTCTCCCATCCTCTTCCTTTTGCGGGGTGTCGTTGCCCCCCCCCCCCACTCCCCGACCGCCCTTCCTCAACCCCTTGGTTTTTCCGTCGCATCTCGTCGTCTCGCTCTTATACTATACTATGTACGGTATTTCTCCACTCTCGAACTACCGGTCGAGCGATAGAGTTTCGCCAAGTGCGCTTTGCATCGAATATGAGGCCCATTTATCCAGGGCGAAAGGGGTCTCGAGAGTACGTACGCTTGCATTGCCGTTGAGTCTCGAGAGCTTTTCTCTCATTTCGAATGCAACGCGGAGGGGCAGATAGAGAGTCGCGAGTCCGGTGCAGAAGCTTCGAAAGATTTGGATGCGCGAGCTCGAGAGCCCGGCCACCCCCTTCAGCCGAGTGCTATCACGATGGTGGACGAAACGGGCGAAGTGGAAATCGAAACACTTGGGCATCACTTGCAACGGAAATTCCCGGCGGGAGGAGTTTGTATGTTGGTAAGAGATGTGGACATTAGCGGATACCATGATAGGAGGGAAAAAAAGAGAGTGCCAATGAAAGCTTCGATAGTCTGGAGGAGACTTAGGTCGAAAGCTTAGTTTGATGATAAAAATAGTTCATCGACTTTTATATGAGTTTGGTAGAAAATACCTACGATGACGTGTAGGTAACGAACAGTGCGAAAGGTAGGAGAAATAATGTCGGCGATGTGGGCAATAGAAGCGGGGTTGATGTACACTTATGGTAAAAGTGGGGAATTTGGACCGGTCCATATATCATTGATTTACGTGTTAATCGAGGTGGGCCATATTCACTACTTTTACCCTACACGGAGAATCACGAATTATTGGCCCCAAGCAACTGCTTTGTCAATTATGCTCCAGGTGATTTATTTCGGGAGCCCTGCAAATTTGTTGTTTGCCAATCGATCAACTTGTTGGAGGAAACTACTAATTGGTTACGCCAAGGAATTAATTGATCGGTAACCAATTGATTTGATGTCCCATTAATTTAATTGATTGGTTACCGATTCGATTTTTCTCCCATTCAATTAATTGATTGGCGAACAATTGATTTGTTGGCCCGGCCAATTATTTGTTTGGCAAACCATTGATTTGTTGTCCCACCCATTTAATTGAGTCACAATTTATTCATTTTTTCTGTCATTCGATTAATTGATTGGCAACCAATCAATGTACTGTTTCATCCGAATACTTGATTGGCAACTGATTGATTTATTGTCCCGTCGAATAGATTGATTTGCGGCCTATTGATTGGTTAGCCCGTTCAATTTATTGGTTGGCAACCAATTGATTTGTTGTCCCATTTTATTTATTGATTGGCAATACATTTGATTTATTCTTCCATTCAATTAATCGAATGGCAACCAATCAATGTGTTGTTTCATCCAAATACTTGATTGGCAACTGATTGATTTGCTGTCCCATCGAATAGATTTATTTGAGGCCTATTGATTGCTTATCCCATTCAATTTATTGGTTGGCAACCAATAGATTTTTTGTTCCATCCAGTCAATTGATCGGTTTGTTGTCCCATCGTATTACTAATTACTTTACTTCAATGTGGGCTTAACGATACATTTGATTAGCACTCCGATCGTTGGAATATGAAACAGACCAAAATGTACCCTAAATATGATAAAAAAAAATCTATACACACTCCTCCTAGCCAGTGCTAATATTACCATGAACAGCTTTCCTTTATTCGAGGAAACTGGCTATCCAAGCGAATTACGAATTCTCTTCCCAGGATCTTAGCGAAAAGGAAATCTGCAAGATACTCTCATCGAGAAGCGTCAGAGATTCGATACTCCGCGATGTTGGAATCCAACTTCTATCGCCGACGATTCCGAGAAAGCTACGAGTCCAACTCCGTCTCTCGACATAACCGTTTCGGAGAACGATCTCTGGAGCGTGACCTTTTTTGAATCTCGACAGGAAATCGCTAGCAGCAAAGTGGCAAAGAAGCATCGGACGCGACCCACGCTCTCCGTCCGGAGTGTCAGAGATCGAGTCAGCCTCCGGCTAAAACAGCTCGTCGGTGGATCGGCAAGCTGTTCTCTTCTTCTTCGCTGGACCAGAGTGGCCCGCGCCATCGCCGCTCTCTCACTCTGTGTCCTCCTATAGGACATCCCGATTGCTCCATTTATCCGGAAGCAATTTGGCTAGCGAGACCAAATGAAACCCATCGATTTTCGAACCGGACTATCGGCGAGGGAGAGAAAATCAGGACTACAGCGAGTCTCTTCCCACACATGTAGGACGCGTTCCGATGCGTTCTCGACGGCCATCGAACTGGACGCTCGCGGGCTGCGGTTGACGCGAGGATAAACTAACAAATTCATGAGAACGAGTACCAATATAGGATGGAAGAGAGTTCATCTGATTGAACAAATATAGTCGTCCCAAATAAACATTGGCATCGTAAGAGTTTTATTGGCCAGGTCAGACGAGCCACAGCAAAAAAAAAAAAAGTTGAAACTGAAATTTTCATATGGCTTCCTCATTAAAGTTGCAAATTGAAATTTTTATATGGCCTTCTCATAATGTTCTTTTATTTGCGAAGCTTCTTCTATGAGGAAGCATTTTCTCTATTGTTGGCGACACTTGATACATAAACTCGTGTCAGACAAAAATACAACTTTGCTAAAAAAAACAAAAAATTTCAAAATATCATAAAACTTAAACGATTAGATTAATTTTCGGCAAATTATATACCAAACATTGTACACTATTAGTCCATTCCCGTTTCAAATTTAAGATCGATACCTCCAAGTTTACTCAAATTAGATAATTTTTAGTCATTTTTCATAAAACTCAAAATCCCATATAATCTTACCACTTCGATGGATTTTGACCAAATTTAATACCAAGGGTGTTTGATCAAAATAGTATATTTATGTGCAGTTTTAGGACGATTGCTCCAAATTTACGCAAGTTAGAGCTACCACAGAGAATTTCCAAAAAATTTAAATTCACATAAAATCTCCAGTTGGGCCTCAATGTTCACGAAAATAGCACTGAACGAAGCCACGCGATCGCTCTACTAGTGTACCAAATTTCAACTCGCTGTCTCAAGCCATTTCCGAGTTATAGTCATTTTAAACGATGCAACTCTGTCACGTACACACACATACATCCGGACGCCAGCTAAAAGTCATATTTCTCGACGTTTTAGACTATTTTAGGTATTCTGACATTAAAATCTCATTTTTTTTACGAAAAATAAGGCGTATGAAATCATCGTTGATTTAATTTCGTCAATACGAGATGTAATTAAATCTGATTATTTTAACGAGGCGAGTCCGGATAAATCGTGTTACGAAATTGAGCGAGTGTCGGCTTGTGGGAGGCAAGTCAAAGCGGCCCCATCGGTTCGATTGCGGAAGGCTCGTTTGCGGCTTGGCCGGATGCTCTCGCGGGGTTGGATAATTACGTCAGAGAGAAAGCGGGAACCCCACGGAGGGAACGCGAATCGGATAGGTGGGAGTTCGTTAAAAACATAATTTACCCTGATTATTCGAGTACGCTGTTGATTAGCGGGGCAAACAAGACACTATTTATTCGAAGCTCCGCTATCTTCGTTCCACTCGTGCGTCACGGAGTCTTTCCCAGTTTCTGGCACACCCCTCACTCTCACACTTTTGCCCGGCCGCGGGACCCCTGGGGAGTCTCTCTCGTGTGTGCTCTACGGAACGCAAATGATCTGCAAATGTTGGTGAACGATTGGATATTGATCCGGGCCACCCGCCGCGGCTAAGCGATGGAGAGAACAGGAAAAAGTTCTTTGTTTCAGTCACGTGGGGTCGTACAATTGTAGAATCCGTACTTCCTGTAACTCGTGTTTTGCCTGCGTTTCGATAATTATCGTCTATAATGGCAAACGTTTTATGATTGGGTAAAAGTCACTTTTCGCAAAAGTTCGTTTTTTAGCGAAGCTATAAAATAAAATAAAATAAATTAGGCTGAAAGACTCAGGTCGATTGCCAATTGGCAATATATATGCTCTTACGACAATCTAAATTATGTCATGCTAAGTACCAAAAATTGTCCCGTCGGGCATATTGTCAATAAATCTACTATTACTAAAATAAAATACAATAAAACGGAATAAGTGGTTAATTGCCATACCATACCACACATCTGCTGTGTTAAAAATTATTCCCCCCACTTGATTCTTGGTTTTCGATACATCGCCTGAGTAATCTCTCAATCATATGGGGAGGTCCTATGAGAATGTTAATCGAGTCACGTGCTTATTTGTTTTCAATAGTAATACTGGCACTGATATCCAATCGCCAGCGGCGATTGCTGGTGATTGAAGCTACTGTAGCAATTTGGATTGCTGTCTTATTGATTGCGCTTCCTCGCTCGACGCTCGCACTGTACATACATGGTTACATTGAGCCTCAGCATTTGCTCCTGTTACTTCTAATATCGACGGATATATCAACCCGAAATACTGTACCACTGTGCATATGTGCGGAAAAACCGAATCATGATAAGATTGATGAGGCAACCCTGGTCTCCCTCGCTCGACGCTCGCACTATACGTGCACGGTTACATTCAGCTTGAACATCTAATATTGACGGGTTTACCAACCCAAAAGACTGCATCACTGTGCGTATGTGCAGAACAATTGAATTATGATAAGATTGATGAGCCAACCCTGCACAGCTTTCCTACTCGTCAAATACCTGACCAAGGCATAGACTTGACCTTAGGAAACCCAAGACTGCTATTCGATAAGAGAACATCTCTCCATATCAATTGCGGATACCTAATCAGTGGTCGTTATGATCAATCCAGTTATCGTAGACGCAATACTAAAGGAAAAAGTATCATTGCGCCGAAAAGATTGATCTATCATCTGGAGGAAAAATGGGAATTCAACTCGACGGAATCTGTGCATAAAATCTTCATTATCCTCAGTTATACTGTACATGCATGGTTGGCATTCAACTTCAACATCTGCTCCTGTTACTTGTAACATTGACCGATATACAGACCCAAAAGATTACCACTATGCGTAAGTGCTCAAAAACCGAATTATGGTACTATTGATGGGACAACCTAATGCACAGCATTCCTACTTGTCAATTTCAGTGACCTTACATAGAGTGACCTTAGGCATGCAGCGACCTTAGGAAACCCAAGATTGCTATTCGATAAGAGAACATATCGACACATCAAACGCGGATATCTAATCAGTTGTCGCTATGATCGACCAAGTTATCACAGTCGCCATGATGAAGGAAAAAGTACCATTGAGCCGAAAAGATTAGTCTACCTTCCGGAGACAAAATGGCAATTCAACTCAACAGAATCTGACTATTTTGTATATAATCTTCATTATCCTGAGTTATACTATACATAGGCGGTTACATTCAGCTTCAACATCTGCTCCTGTTACTTCTAATATTGATCGATATAACGACCCGAAAGATTACCATTAAGCGTATGTGCGGAAAACCAAATAATGTTAAGATTGATGGGGCAAACCTGCACAGCATTCCTACTTGTTAAATACCTGACCAAGGCATACAGTGACCTTAGGAAACCCAAGACTGCTGTTTGATAAGAGAACATCTCGACATATCAACCGCGGATATCTAATCAGTTGTCGCTATGATCGACCAACGTATCACAGTCGCAATATTAAAAGAAAAATTACCATTGAGCAGAAAAGATTATTCTACCATTTGCAGGAAAAACGGGAATTCGACTAAACAGAATCTGGCTATTTTGTATATAATTTTCAATATCCTCAGTTGGTGAAAGAGCTCAGTCGAATATCGACATCAGCTCGAACAGGGGTTGTTCTCCCCGCAACCGATAAATTACCGACTGCGCAATGTGCCTCTTCGGAGGGTAGTTTAATCAGTACGTCTCCAAACCTACCCACCGCCGAAAAATGACGTATCTTAAAATACCCGGAAATCCACTTTACCGGCTGTGTTATCAACCCTTAAAAATCAACAAAAGCTCCTCACTTTCCGACTCCTGGCATTTTCGGGATAAAAATCTTATCACCCTAGCGAAATCCTCCCAACGAGTTCGAGACCTACATATCTTACGACCCCTTTATGCATACAAACCGGGCGCTATATTCCGGTTACTCACGTAATAGCGCCAGACTTGACAGTGTAATCGCGTTTTTATAAGGAATCCACCACGCCAAGGAAACTTTGTTTAAAGCATGCAGGCGCAATTCGAATATTTATAAAAATCCGTACGTGTCCCGGAAGCTGAAATCGCAAAATCTTTCGGGCGTATAACACGTTGGCGGTGCGTGCGTGTTTCGTTACAAGGGAGAGGAAAAGGGTGGCGAGCAAAGCAGAGAGCGGAGGCGTCGCGACATAAATATTCATAGGATGTATATGGCCCGAGAACACGTGAGAAGAACACACCCTTTGTGCATAGGTGACGGGGGTGGGGTGGGGGGGGGGGGGAAGGGCTGATGTTTTAAATTGGCGTATACGATGGAAGCTGGCACGGCGTGAGCTTTCCTCCGCCGCGCCGTCGAGAGGGAGAGAGCCGGGCGTGAAAAACGTGACGGACAACATCATTCCAGTTTACGTCATGCGACATTAACGCATCTTTCCGTTTCAAAGCGTGGTTCGCTGTCGGAAGGGACCGGCCTCGAGGGGTTTTTTCGGCGTCCGCCAGGCGCTTCTTTTTTACCGCAGCAAAGAGGTAACGGAGAAGCCTGAGGGTGAGAAATACCACGTTTTTGTCACCGCCGCCCAAAGCCCTAGATCGTCATATCATCCCTCACATTTTTCCTTCAAACCATTTTTTTTTTTTGCTCGCGTTTCGTAAGTGGTCGATATTAATTACGGATTATGAGAACGATTTTTAATATTAATAGGCCGCCTTTGATTATCGCGATCATGGTTACGCGTTGATGTTCTCATTAATTAGCGTTGACGTTTTAACTAATCAGTTATTAATTAATTGCCAATTAGTGTGATTTCAGAAGTGACGAGTGTGTTCTCTGACACGTGACATCGACAGCGAATCCTTTTTACATTCGATACCCAACCAATGATTGGTAACGATTATGTCATAATTATATTCACGTTATTATGGTATTTAATGTATCATAATTGCTGGATCAGAAAAATTGGAAAGATTCAATTTCATTGCATTTGGAGTTTGCAAAAGAGTTTCTGAGTTCCAAAAAAAAAAAAATCGAAGCAACGAAGACACGCGACATCGATAGTGAATCCTTTTTACATTCGATCCCAACCAATGATTGATGACAATTATGTCATAATTATATTCGCGTTATTATGGTATTTAATGTATTATAATTACCGAGTAATTACCGATTAATTGCCAATTAATTACCGATTAATTACCGATTAATTGCCGATTAATTATCGATTAATTACCGATTAATTACCGATTAATTACCGATTCATTACCGATTAATTACCGATTAATTACCGATTAATTGCCGATTAATTACCGATTAATTACCGATTAATTACCGATTAATTGCCGATTAATTACCGATTAATTACCGATTAATTACCGATTAATTACCGATTAATTACCGGTACCAATGATTGATAACAATTATGTCATAATTATATTCACGTTATTATGATATTTAATGTATTATAGTTGCTGGATCAGAAAAATTGGAAAGATCCAATTTCGTTACATTTGGAGTTTGCAAAAGAGTCTCCGAGTTCTAAAAAAAAATCGAAGCAACGAAGCTGCAAGAGTTTCGGATGGGGGAAATAAAAATTAGAGCGAGAGAACGAATGATCGAAGGTTGAAGTTCGAGGAGCGTAAAGAATATCCCAGTTATTTACGTGGAATGCCGAGGTGAATTTGGGCGCAATGCGACGCTCCCGCAACGGCCTTTCTATGAAATTTTTTGCGTTTTTTTTTTTTTCGCGGTGAAAAGCTCGGGACGGGGGGGGTGAGGGAAAAAAAGCGGCGCGGTGCTCGGTGCGCGGGTATCGTAGCTTAAATTCACCAAGCGTGAAAAGCCCTCGGCGCTGCGCATGTAATCGCGCTTACCGGGCCGCTTCATCATCGTTTTATGGACCCTCGGATTCTCCCCTCCAGCGTGAAAACCGAGAGAGCCAATTCGCCGGCCGAACTCTCGAACGTCAGACGGCGGAGTGAGACACACAGAGAGAGCGAGACGATATTCAGCCCTCGAGTCCTTAAAGGGCGATGGCTTCCGGCCCAGCAATCCCCGAAGAGTGATGAAGCAGTCTCCGAAGATCCTGGCAGATCAACCTCCGCTGTGCCCAAGATTCAACCCCCCCCCCCACCTCCCCCCGTTTCCCCGAAAGGCGATTCACTAAACAGCAATTCCGCTCTTCATCTATTACCCGCCGTCTCACGCTTGTCATACGATATACTTGATGTATTTACGATCCATTAGAGGATGTACAAAACGATTCACTCAGACGTGACAGGCGGCGATGATAAAAATATAATAATCGGCTTAAAAGAACAATAACGCATTTTTTTGTGACCCAGATTCATTTTTTGTCATGTGGAAGATTTGGGGGACAAAAACCATGCGATAAGATGAGACCAACATTTTCTTTTTGGGTCGTATTTATTGCTGAAGGCAATGATGTAAGGTCTTTTCTAGCCCAGCACTCGAACTTTTCGGCTCGAGTAGCAAAAGCGACTTCTTATATTTATGAAAAATCGATTTTGCTATTTAAATTTTTTTGATATTACAGATTCATTTCTTGTCGTGTGAAAGATTTGGGGGACAAAAAAACATACGATAAGATGAGACGAACATTTATTTCTTGGGTCGTATTTAATTATTGCTGAAGGCAATGACGTAGGATCTTTTCGAGCCCAGCGCTCGAACTTTTCGGCTCGATTAGCAAAAGCGACTTTTCATAAAGAATTCGGCAGACTCGATGGGAAGTCCCAAGATACAATTTTACCGTGGAATTAATTGAGGAATAAACAGGGAAGTTGTAACCTTTGAATTCGAAACGTTGAGATTAAGTTGAGATATAAAAAAAGTTCTGGTGTTTGCTGGAATTTGCGTTTTGGGGTTTTTTCAACCCCACCTAAAGGTTTCCGGTAATTTCAGCCATTTAACGGTTTGAGGGTCAAAATTGATTTTTCACAATAAATTAAAGATTTAAGCTGGAATGCACAAAACGTCACATAAGGTCGCTCTGAAATGAAGCTTAAGGGTCGAGTTTCATTAAGAGCGAAGTTCTTATAATTAAAGGTCAAGTCGGCGGACCAGGAACTGAAATAAGTTGAAATATAAAAAAGTTCTGACGTTCGCTGGAATTTGCGTTTTGGGAAGATTTAAGCTGGAATGCACAAAAGTCACATAAGGTCGCTCTGAAATGAAGCTTGAGGGTCGAGTTTCATTAAGCGCGAAGTTCTTATAATTAAAGGTCAAGTCGGCGGACCAGGAACTGAAATAAGTTGAAATATAAAAAAGTTCTGACGTTCGCTGGAATTTGCGTTTTGGGTGAGGGTCAAAATTGTTTTTTCACGATAAATTGAAGATTTAAGCTGAAATGCACAAAATATCACATAAGGTCGCTCTGAAACGAAGTTTAAGGGTCGAGTTTCATTAACCGCGAAGTTCTTATAATTAAAGGTCAAGTCAGCAGACCAGACAGTGAAGTACGTCGGTGTTGCTTTTCGCGAATCCACGGAGACGAGAGCCACTTTTTTTCAACCCCCAACGCTTCCCAGCAGTTGCAGGAGAGCAGTCTCGAGCAGCTCTGCCGATTAACGGCGCTGCACTTCTTCCCCTTGGACTAAGTGCTCTAAGTGATTTACTCGAGCTCCTCCGCCGGTGCGGCAGTGCTCTTGACGCGTTCGAGAAATGTAAAAGAAAGACAGTTTCGACATGGAAAATGTATGAAACACGACGACATCCCTTCGGGAGCTTCAGGTCTCGTCGACGCTCCCTCCGTACTTTAATTAAAAAGATCCCGGAACCATTCGACGCGATGGAATTAAACGTACGAACCCTGAGAGAACCAATCGAATAATTCATTGCTTCAGAAATTAATATTGCTCCATAAATAATAAAAATCCACTTATAACTTATCAGCAACTCGAACGAATGACCAACGAAGAAATAAACTGACATTTTTTATTTTAAGGAACAATTCTTAAAACAATATTTTAAAAAATTATATTTTTGCAGAAAGATGAAAAACCGTGGCTGAAGGACTTCGGTCGAAGGCCAATTGGAAGCGTATGTGTGATTGCAGTCTGTCACGTATTAAAAACTGTTCCACTTTATACGCTATCAATAAATTCACTGCTACTACTAGTAATAAAAATCCATCACACTTCCACTGAATTCCACACCCAGAAATAAAATGTATTTGACGTCCACCGTTGATAAGATGTAAGTAAGATATTTATTAGATTGAAATAAATATTTATTTTAAGTAAGGAAATAGTTACTTAAATGAAAAAAATATTTATGTAAATCAAATAAACATTTTCCTTAAACCAAATAAACGGTGGCCGTCAAATAAATAATTTCTCTGTGTGCACGATCCAATTTATCCGGTCGACGCAAAAAGGAGTCTCACTCATTGAAATGAGCCTATACTACTACTATTAATAATCACAAAAATCCATCACACCTCAACTGAATTCCACAGCTAGAAAAAAAAATTATTTGGTGGCCACTGTTTAATTAGTTTAAGTAAAATATCTATATTACTTAAACAAATATTTATTTAAATTAAGTAAATAGTTACTTAAATGAAATAAACATTTATTTAAATCGAATAAACATTTTCCTTAAACCAAATAAACAGTGGCCGTCAAATAAATAATTTTTCCGTGCGCACGATCAAATTTATCCGTTCGACGCAAAAACGACTCTCGCTCATTGACACGCGCCAATGGCACTAGCTCAAAGAATCAAAGATCAGGGCACTGAATTCCACGCCCATAAAAAAAATGTATTTAAAAGCCACTGTTTATTTGCTTTACGTAAAATATTTATTTAAATTAAGTAAACATTTTCCTTAAACCAAATAAACAGTGGCCGTAAATTAAATAATTTTTCCGTGCGCACGATCAAATTTATCCGTTCGACGCAAAAAAGACTCTCGCTCATTGACACGCGCCAATGGCGCTAGCTCAAAGAATCAAAGATCAGGTCCTAAACCCAGCGGCAAACGAATCCGCGAAACATCCAGCGCTCGCTTCGCCGGATACGCTCGGAGGAGCACACCGAAAGCTCGAGCCTTTAGGCGGGGCGTTATAAATCCTCGCATAAAATTTAATGCTGGCCTCCCTCGGCGTTGCAGCGACATTGCTTTATGTCCAGGACCTTTGTACGAGTGCTCGCCGGGCTCGGCCCCGGAGTACAGCGCTGAATGTGAGAGTCCTTCGGCCGTCGCGAGCGACCGGGAGAGCGAAAACGTTCTCTCGATATAATAAGAAACTCCAGGTTGAGTAATGCGAGGTTATATTTTCCGGAGGATTCTCAGGTAAGTCATGAGCGGGAGGGGTGGGGGGGGTGGAGGGTTGGTGAAAGGACCGAGTGCGAGTCCGAGGCACACTTTTAGATTCCCGCTCGGCGAAAGTCTCTTCCTCTTTGGGTATTCTTCCTCGGAGAGCTATCGCGGCAGTGGCGAGCTCCAACTTCCCGCACCCCCTCGTATCCATCCGCGAACTACCCTTCTATCTCCGTCCGAAGGAGCGAGGCAGAGCGGGAGAGCCAGAGACCGTTCCCTTGTATCCCCGGTTAAATGCTGTACAAGAAATCTTGAGCTCTCCCGTCCGCGAGAATTACGAGCGTTAAAAGGAAGAAAAAGCCAAAGGGGAACGAGGGGGAGGATAGTTCGCTTCGCCTGAACCCTCCGGCCGACCGAGTGTGGTGTATAACGCTAGCGGGCGCTGAGGAGAAAAAGATTTATTATTCGTATGCCCGTCGAGATTAGTACGCTGCAGCTGGTGTGTGTATATATCGGGGCCATCGAGCTATAAAACTTTACCTCGGAGGAAACTGCGTTGGCGTCGAAAATCGGTCTGCTGAAATCATGCATTTATTATACCGAAGAAACGAAGAAGCTGAGAGTAGGTTTTTGGCTATGATTGGATATTTTTTTGGTTAAGGCCACAGTTGAATTTCGAAAAAAAAATATTTTATTTTATAATAGTTTGTAGTGTCGAGGATATTCAGTAAAATTTTGATGACGAAATTCAATAAATTGTGAAAGTTGGAGACTGTTATGTGCAGCTGCATTAGTACGCTACAGCTGGTGTGTGTGTATATATCGGGGCCATCGAGCTATAAAACTTTACCTCGGAGGAAACTGCGTTGGCGTTGAAAATCGGTCTGCCGAAATCATGCATTTATTACACCGAAGAAACGAAGAAGCTGAGAGTCGGTTTTTGGCTATGATTGGATATTTTTTTGGGTAAGGCCACAGTTGAATTTCGAAAAAAATATTTTATTTTATAATAGTTTGTAGTGTCAAGGATATTCAGTAAAGTTTTGATGACGAAATTCAATAAATTGTGAAAGTTGGAGACTGTTATGTGCAGCTGCATTAGTACGCTGCAGCTGGTGTGTGTGTATATATCGGGGCCATCGAGCTATAAAACTTTACCTCGGAGGAAACTGCGTT
>JAPYZC010004100.1:0-17151 GCA_030522665.1 Ichneumoninae sp. A BG-2022a
CCCTGAAAACCCGCTATACAACCCGCGAAATGCTCTTCTATACGAAGCTACAGGCATTACGCCCATAGAAATAAGAATTAAAGAACTTACAAAAAGATTTGCTACGATGCAACGGGATAACATACAACCGCTATGTATACAACCCGCTCAAAACATAATACGTAAAGTTAAACACTCATCACATACAATATACCGGAAGCTCGAAAAAAACGTGTGTCAACTACACACTCACTCAATGTTAAAAAAAAAAAAATCTTGAATTATATAAACCCGTGGCTGAAGGACTTAGGTCGATAGCCAATTGGCAATATATTTATACTATCATGACAACTTACACTAAGTAAATGCTATGTACCAAAAACTGTTCCATCTGGAATATTGTCAATAAATCCACTACTACTACTACTGAATTTCCTTAAATATTAATATTATAATAATGCCGACAGACCCAGGTCGATGGGTTTGCCAAGGTATAAAGTTAGCATTAGGTATAAAATTTTGTATAATAAGATAACTGTACATTTTTATTTTGGCAATAAAGCTCTTTTACAACTACTGATATTATAACAATATTCAATTATACTAAATATTATTCAATAGTAATAATTTTAATATTATATCATGATATTAAATAGTTTCAAAGATAATGAGACAACCACAATTTCTTTTGTTGATTAATTTTCTTTCGATCGTTTTTGAATCGTCATTTAGTGGCCGTTAGAACACTCAAAGAAAAAAAAAGTTCTCCTCTGCGAAGTTCGTTGCGATTGATTCAATAACTCGTTCGAACGAGTCTTTCAGCCGTTCTCTCCACCATTCTGCCGCCACTTCGGTGTACGTCTGTACGTGCGTTGACGTAAACGCGAGCTCGCCGAGTCGATTCCCAACTCATATCGAATTCCTTCGTGTTTTGCGGTCGCCTCGTTAGTCCTCCTTGCTGCAGGCAAGAAACTTATCCCTGTAATATCCCCCCCCCTTCCTCCCTGCCAATCTTCTCATTTCACCCTGCAAGCAAAGAACACAACGCCAGTCTTCACAGACTGTTTTTGCAAACCCCTTTTGCCCCCGGGAGATGCTTAAAAGCCAAGTGGAAAAACAGGATCGTTTTCTCCCCTCATCGTACACGAGAGAATACGATTTTTCTTCGTTGTCTCTTCCTGCCTTATTTTTATTCCCCCTTTCATCAGATATCGGGACTTCATTTCAATAAAAAAAAGTAACATAGATGAATGGTGTCGGTTGAAAAAAAAATCGATTTAAAACGAATCAATGTTCTGATTGATTATTCTATCGATGTGCTATAACGTTATAAGAGTATTAGACGGAAGTGGAAATTTATATGTCTCCATGACGTATGTCCAATGTCGAGACGAAAATTCGTCCAATTTTTACCAGGAATATGTTTTTTTTCCTTTTTTATCCTGTATATTTTTCGTGAAAGGGAAAAATATTCCAGACGAAATCCACACGCTAGAGGATATTCCGCACCCTTTCAGTTTGCGCTGCAATTTTGAATTGCGGTCGTGTCGACCGTACGGGATACTCTGCACGGCGCACAGATACGTTCGCGGTCTGTGTGCACAAAGTCTAGAGAGAAAGAGCTCGAAGGGAGGGAGCTTAACGGATGTGCAAATACGAAACGTTTGACGGCACACGCGCGTTCCCGTGTGGGGCTTTGGGGGTTCTCATATCGTAAAATTTTCCGGGGGGTTTGATATCGGATTGCCTGATAGGATCGCAAACTACCCTGCACGACCACCCTCCCACATTCATATTCGCCTGTGAAAAAAAAAAAAACAAAAAAAAATTCAATTTCAATCATTGTCTCTGTCAAACCTTTGTTTCATCGAATGAAATTCCCGGGGTTTTTCTAACAATTTTCATTAATAAAAATAGAACGATGAAAAAAATTTGTTTCAAATAAATTAATTATTTGGCTTTTTCAATTTAACAAAATTGTCCCTCCACCTCTCATCCGACAGTCCGATATTCGCGGAATTTGCGGAATCTCCCACACAAAGCTCCAGAAGTTATCTGCTTTAAAAAAATAAAATAAAAAGATAAATGAAAAAAAATAGATCTTTTCTACGAAGCGCGTAACTGGGATATTGCAAGGCGTTTTTATCACCACAACGCCCTGTCGTTAATCCGAATCGTCCGCGAGATTAAGACGAACAGAGTCCAACTGTGCGGACAGAGAGGAAGTTATTCTCGCTCGAACTACGTTCGCAGCCGGGAGGGTTTCCATAGGCTGGAATATGTCCGAGGACTCCAACTCTATCTCCGCCCCCCACCCCCGGTCTGCGGGCGAGAAATCGGAGCGAGATTCCGGCCACGGGGCGTCGCAATATTTGGCCAAGATCCAGGGATTAACCGACGGAGAAATAGCCATCCTGCCGCGAAACTCGTGATTAATTTATCCCTCGATTGGTCGCTCGAACGGCGTGTCGATAACGAAGCCGCAGATTCGATTCTCGAGTGGCATCGTATATGGCTCGGCGTAGTTTAGCATCAACTCGAAAGCCATAAATATACACATATAGATATACAAATATCGCCATAAAGTATACAGCCTCGATCCCGTCTGTCGAACCACTGTTGCATACGCTATTCTATATAAATTTCATTTTATTTCCATTATCTTTATCCGATAATTATTTTTAATAATTTTTATTTTATTTCCATTAACTTTATTTGATAATTATCTTTTACAATTTTCATTTTATTTCCATTATCTTTATTTGATAATAATTGTTTATGAATTCCATTTTTTTTCTCCATTATCAGTATTTTTCGATATACTTTATTTCCATGTGGGACTGTCGATTAAAATTCTCGGAAAACCGGAAGTGCGCCGGGTGAATGTCGAAAGAGGGCTTTTCGCCGAAAGTCTTCGCGACCCGGACGGACGTACGGACGGACGATTGGTCTTTTATCGCCTTGAGGATCGTGGAGAGGCGGCGACGACTTCCAGTTCGAACTTCGACGTCCTCGTCCTCCGATCGGTAAACTCTGTATGTGCTGCGTTCGACCGGACGTTACGTGCGTCGACTGCTCGACACCGCTCGCAGCAGCTCCGGCGAGGCTATCCCGAAGCTCGTCCATCCTTCGAGCGGCATTGCCACCGACAGCGACGAGAGCGGTCGTTCGCACATATTCGGGTTAACGTCCCTCGCGGCGGCTCTAGCCTCCGCACATGCACGGCCGTCCCCGCTCGGCCGAGCTGCTATCGACTCTCCACGATTTTCTCTTTCCACACTACCTTTTTTTTCCTTACCTTCCCTAAGGCCGGCTCTATATCCATTCTTCATCGCGAAAACGAGCCGAGAGTGGCGTTATTTATTCTTCGTTATTTGCAGAACTCCCACGCGATCGATCCGCGTACGGAGATGCGGCGAGACACGCGAATAGTCTTCGATTCCCGTAACACTCAATCCATTCGTCGTCATAATAGAACGGAAAAAAATGTATCAGTCGCTTTGTCTGCAGGATTTTATATTTTATTTTTTTGTAATTTTTTAACAATAATTGTGTGAAATTTGATTCACGGTGAATTCTAATGGTACTGCGAGCGATGCCGTTGGTTCCCGTTTCCCGATAATTAAATGTAATATTGAAGCTAATTGGCAAACTTTTCGTCCCAGATGTTAATACAATCCAGCAGAAAGTTTCTATTGTAATTGCAGCAAAGTAGCTCTTCGACTCTTCACAGACCGCCTCGACGATGGCCCGAAATGGTATTAATTTCTTATTTCTTTATTTACCGATATCTCTCGAGAGAAGTATGAAGAGCGAAGTATTTTCGTCTCGATAACTCGGAAAGCGATTGTCGGCGATCTAATGAAAAAGTGTCGTTAAATTATTAAGAAAAGAGGTTGCGCCGAGGCAAACTTTTTCTCCCTCATTAAGATGCATATTTATATATATTTAATATGGGACAGAAAATCGGGATGCACCAATGGGGCAAAATGGGACGTCCTAAAGTGATTTGAATATTGCATTATTAAAATCGCAATTTTCCCATGTTTTTAGGACGGTCCATTTTGCCCCATCCATGAATCCCGAATTTGTGTCCCGTTTTGCCCCGCTCTCCCCTATGCATATTAATGTCATGCAGAATAATTTTTTTCTCCATTTAAATCAATGAACCGATTAACTAACTCAATTTTTTCTCTCTCGTTTGTTGCAGGTAAGAGAAAATGAAAAGTTTTTTCCCCCATACATCATCGTGACGAGGACGAGCAGCGGGGAAGTGAGGAGCGAGTTAATTCGACGCTCGACACGCTGACGCTTTTATTGCTTAGTTATAATTCCTGGGCAAAGTTTCATCGCCGACGAAGGAGAAGTTTCGACCCCGTTGCCTTTCCGCGAGGCGTCTTCGAGTTCCGTCGCAGTACGTTTTATTGCGCGAGAGCACACGGATAGGATGCGACCCGGCGACGGCTCTCTTACGTCGCAACGCCAGGCCAACTCTGACTCGGCTGCATATACATTCACGTCGGGCTCGTCCTTTCCGCCTTTTCGCCAAGGCGACACGACCCAATTCCGGTCCTCATGCACCGTGCAGAGTAAACACATTAACACGAGCGTGCAAGGGATGAACCGGGATTCTCGCCTCGAGCTTCATCCCATTCCGCTTGGCAGGCTGCAGGATGTCCTGGAAATTAAAGTCGTCGTCCAAAATATCATGGACGTCGAAACATTTTTTGTTCTTAAATAATTTACTTTGGGGAAAATCCGAAGACAGGAGGATAGTTTTATATTGAAGAAAATATTAAAAATTGTTATTGATCATTCTTTCCCGGTTCGAGTTTCGAGCCCTTAAGGACATGTGAAACGACTCAGTCGGTAACCAAAATCTGTAATGAATTTTTTGGGAAAAAGAAAAGCATTAGCGGCTGCACAATTTAATATCCCGTGGTACATCTTTCACACGGCCTTAAAGTCCTCTTCCGAAATATCACGAATCTCGAGTAAAGAATTATTTGAGAATTATTTATTCGGAAAAACGTCGAAGGGAAAAGTTGAAGAGGATAATTTTATTTAGGAAAAAAAA
This sequence comes from Ichneumoninae sp. A BG-2022a, assembly GCA_030522665.1. Lineage (NCBI taxonomy): Eukaryota > Metazoa > Arthropoda > Insecta > Hymenoptera > Ichneumonidae > Ichneumoninae sp. A BG-2022a. The sequence goes on from JAPYZC010004100.1 coordinate 5,057, forward strand.
TTAAATTTCATATTTCCTTCCGGGTTCGAGTTTCGAGACACCCTTGATACCGTGCAGGCCGAGTTGGTGCTGTCATTCCATGCATCGCTCGTTTCTACACGGCTCTCCCTCCAGCCCTCGCCCAGTCCTGCAGCCCGGCCGGCGGAGCAGCCGTATTAAAGCTCGTCGTCGAGACGCCCCCCGAGGCACTCGAAGTCCCGTAGGTTAAGCATAACTAAGCCGGCTCAGCGAGGCGAATTCTCCGAGGATTTCGGAAGCACGAGGGGGGTGCGCGTCCTCGAAGTAGCGGCGTACAGTCGACCCTCCGAAATTACCATCATCCCTGCCGCTCCTCCCTGCACACAGACACCCTGCAATCCCGTCCGTGGGTCTCGGCCGGAGGGTTCGCTGCGGCGCATAACGATGATCAGCTTTTTAGCCACACGTAAAAAAATACCTTCCATTATGATTTCTTCTCACATACTTTCGTAAAAAAAAAAAAACCAGGAAACGTATATGAATTAAATTTAGAGACTCAAACGTAATTTTTTTCCACAGTTCGCAAACTGAATACACGGGTCATGGATATTTGCTCTCGGCATGTCTTTTTGTCTCGGTGAATCGATACGTTCAAAGTGGCGACCGAAAATTGCACGGTTCAGTGGAAGTGGGAGGGTCGCGTTCCGGAATGCTAATGTAACTGCAGTTACGAAATTTCTAACGTCGGCCATAAGGGATTTGGGTGAAATCTCCCAAAGAGGATTATAATCCGGTATAGCTCGCCCAGTGCGGGAACAGAGCCACACACACGTACACACACTGGTCGTTTAGTTTCCCTGATAGCCCGGAGGTAAATGCCCGTAGGATTTTCGTGGGTAAAAAGAGACGATATAGATTCGCGAATGCTCAGCTGTTGAAATTGCTTATTCGTTGCCGGCGTGCCGGATTCTCGTGTCTGCGTCCCACTTGCAACCGGAAACCAGAAATCCCTCGATTTTCTCAGCTATCCGGCAATATTCGGGTTGCTTATCCGACGAAACGAGTGAAATCCCATGCGAGGACTTATAAAGTAGAAACGGGGCCAATACGAGTTATTTCTACCAATTAAAAAAAAACCAAAAAAGGTTTAGTTCCAAATTCCATTTTGCTCCGCACGCTTTCCTTTATAGCGGTGCGCACAAGGAATCGCGAATACACCAGAGACCAGTTCTCGTTTTCTTTCCCTCGCCTCCTCCTCCGCCATTCTCTCCCGAGCGAATTACGTTTCTACTGTACCCAGCGGCGAAAACGTTACCGAGCACTAACGAGAATTAAGCCAAGATCGGTAGGGTACAGCCATTGAGATTCCACGACAATTAACAATGAGACAGGTTTAATTATGGAAGATCGACCGCTCCGGAGCCATGGGAGGACTGCAGCACTCTCTCTCGGTGCGCCGTCACGCGAGCACGCTGAGAAACGTCTGAATTGCGTGGAAGCGACCTTTGCCATTAACTTTTCACTTTCGCCGTTCAATTTCACGTTTTTCTCGCCAGATTTCCGTCACCCACGGTGCACTATTACGGTAACATTTTTCGATGGAGAATTTCCTCCATCATCTTGTGCGTCAGGCGCAGGTTATGGAAGACCTGATGTTACCTACTCGAGTAAAACGACCCGGTACCTTCTCAAGGGCCTCCCATAATTGGTTTCTCTTTGAACCTCGCGGCTCTTAAAATCTTTCCCAGTCTACCTTGAGTCTTTACGCGCTTATACGTTTCATTCTCCAATTTTCTGAGACAGAATTTCAGATCGGTCGTAGGGTGTGGAAGTCCTCATTTTACCTCCTGGAGCAAAACTGCCCGATATCTTCTCGAGTGCCTCCAATCATTTGCTTTTGCTATCAACCTCGCGGCCTTCGAAATATTTTGCAATTTCATTTTTAATGTTTTTATACAGAATTATACAGAATTCCAGATCGTTCTAGTCATCAAGCATAGGATATGGGAGACCTCATTTTACCTCCTCCTGTAAAAGGGCCCGGTGTCTTCTCGAGGTACCTCCAATAATTTGTTTTTTCTCCCAACTTCGCGACTCTCGAAATATTTTGCAATTTTATTTAAAAATTTTTTTATACAGAATTCCAGATCGTCCTAGTCATCAAGCATAGGATATGGGAGACCTCATTTTACCTCCTCCTATAAAACCGCCCGGTATCTTCTCGAGTGTCTCCAATAATTTGCTTTTGCTATCAACCTCGCGGCCCTCGAAATATTTTGCAATTTCATTTTTCAATTTTTTTATACAGAATTCCAGATCGTTCTAGTCATCAAGCATAGGAAATGGCAGACCTTATTTTACCTCCTCCTGTAAAGCAGTTCAGTATCTTCTCAAGTGCCTCCAATAATTTGTTTTTTCTCTCAACTTCGCGGCTCTCGAAATCTCTCCCGGTACACCTTGGATCTCTACGTGTTTACACATTCTCAGCTATACCCCGTATAGCATTAAATTTCTCATATTTATTTCTCTCGTCAGCCCGGAGCTTTGTGAGGCGCGGAGTGTACACTGGCGAAAGATCTTTTTGACGTTCGCCGGTGCAAACACGAGAAATTACGATTCGACAGGGGCAAAAGCGCGCTGCCAGGAGGCCAGCCTTTCGCACCGGGGAGGCTTCGCTTCCTTCGCTCTAGCCACTTCCGGCTCAACATTTCCGGAACCGGTGATCCCCACCCTCGCCGCCCAGCCGCGTTCAAAGGAGCCGTTGATATATCGAGTCGACCTTACTCTTTGAAACGTTCTTTGATTCGAACCTCCAACGCGCTTTACTCGCCGTGCTCGAACTTTCGGCAAGCCCTCTCACGCTCTTTCGCGTTGAGGCTCGGGGAAAAAATAGTGTGCGAGTGTGCTCGCACCCACACCTTCGGAGATCCTTTCTTTTTGATCCGTCGGTTCACCCCCTCGATATTTTTCCTTCCAGGCTTCTACGCGGCTTCATTCATTCCGGTCACGCCCGTCGTATCGCGATCCTGGTCGACGCCGCGACGTGCATTATTCAGGGGGGCTCCGCGGACACTTCGAAAACCCCCTCACACTCGACGAAGTTTTTCTTCGCTGTCGAGCTTGTTTTCTGTATCTTCGGGCTTTTTGTTGGTTTTTTTTTTCTATTTCCTTAGCCCTCTCGTTTCTTATCACCGTTATGTATTTTTCTCATCCCGAATGGTACTTCGTCATATTTCGCAGCAACGCCGATGAAAAACGGCACAAAGGGTTCCCCCCTTTGCTTTCCCCTACAGGGAGAAGCGCGATAAGGAGGGCAATCAGATTAGCCCTTCGTTGCGATTTTTATTTTATTACGCTAGGCAGTTAGTTAAATATTTGCATTTTTTACACCCTTCGTGGTCACACTTGGTACAATCGACCTGACGACTACCTCAACTTCTCAGCTTAATGTTTTTCGGCGGGAATACTTAATAGTTCCCAATTTCAGGTAAAAAAAAAATTCACCAAGGGAAACAATATTTCGAAACCCCCTCGCACTCGACGAAGTTTTTCTTCGCTGTCGAGCTTGTTTTCTGTATCTTCGGGCTTTTTGTTGTTTTTTTTTCTATTTCCTTAGCCCTCTCGTTTCTTATCACCGTTATGTATTTTTCTCATCCGGAATGGTACTTCGTCATATTTCGCAGCGACGCCGATGAGAAACGGCACAAAGGGTCTCCCCGCTCTGCTTTCCCCTGCAGGGAGAAGCGCGATAAGGAGGGCAATCAGATCAGCCCTTCGTTGCGATTTTTATTTTATTACGCTAGGCAGTTAGTTAAATATTTGCATTTTTTTACCCCTCGTGCTCACCCTGGGTAGATCGACCAGACTACCACCTTTCGGCGTGAATACTTAACAATTCCCAATTTTAGGTAAAAATATTAAAAATTCACGAAGGTATGATTTTTTTTAGTGAAAAAACCTTGTTTCCCTTTTTTCGTTTTTATTTATTTATTTTATTTATTTACAGGTCCTGCCCTTTTACATCTTCATATAAAATGAACACTTTACGTACATAGCAAATAGAAAAATGGAAACAGCAATGGCTTAAGCATCTTAATAGATCCTTTAAAAAAAGAAAAATAAATTTAAAAAAAAATCAATTTTTCCGAAAAAAAAACTCGAACTAACATTTTGCGATGGAAGTTCCATGCAATATTAAAAAAAAAGCGGCGGTCCGAATAAACGAAATAAAATTCCCCGCTGCGCCAAATTAAAAAAAAGGAAAACCTGGTCTGTTCATCGCGCGGATACAATGGCTTTTATTCGGATAGTCAGTGCCCCCTTTTTTAAATTTATTTATGAAAGTCATTAATAGTTGCTCTCGACTCTGCGTTATCCCGCTGGAAGAAATTCGCTCGGATAACGAACGGCTGCTGGTTGTCACCGATCGATGGGTGCAGTATATCCATACCGGGCTCCTTCCTCCTCTCCGTTGCGCCGGTCCCGACTGTGCGCTCGTTTACTCGCTCGCTCGTCCACCTGCAAAAGGGGTTGCGCTCGCGGCTCCGCTGCCGCGACCGCGGGGGCTTCTCTCAGCGCTATTTTTATTTTATCGGCGAAAACCGGACTATGGCCGGTTTGGATTACATGTATATATATATATATACACATAGTTACATGTATATATGCGCGACGGTGTACAAGACTCGACGATGGCGATCACGAGCTATCGTCCGCCCGGCTGCACCGGCACCAGCGACTATGGAACCGTCTCTCTCGATCGATATCTTCTGTGACCTACAATCGAGATTAAACCGAGACGGAGAGGGAGGAGAGAGAAAAAAAAAGAAGAAAGAAAATCGCGGGGAGGTACGTGGAGATTAGCTTGAGGGTAAAGCTGTGCGGCAACTACAGAGATTAGAAATAGCTTGGGCAGCAAAAGCTAGAGAAAGCGCTTCCCTTTAAACTCGACACAGTTAGCGCCTCGACCCTCGCGGGCCGGGCGTAGTCAGCGTGACCTGTTTCGATAACGCGATTATGTTAATTGCGTTAAGTGGCGATCCAAATATCGCTATCCATCTTAATTCGGGTTCGACCGAAATTATCAATTTTTTAACTGAGTTCTCCAAGCTCGCATAGATTTTTCTTAGTATTTTTTTTTATGATTAATTTGTTCAGTAATTGAAACGATTCTATCGGGGAAAATCGGAGTCGGAATAACTGCAGAAATTCGAGATTCTTATAAGACGAGATTAGCTCGGTGAGTCTCTTACGATCGATGAGAATTCCGTGCGGTCTCTGTGGACCCTGCGGTCCGAGTGTCCTGTCGCCGAATGCCTGGTCAATATTGTCTGTAATAACGGCCGGATGCAGGAGCGCCCACGGATCGATAAGGGATGGTACGTACTGTGCACGTGTCGGGACAAATATTTGAGAAAGATAGCCCCCGGCTCGCCGGCCAGCGAATCCTCGTCACATGCGGGTTTAATTTTCTTCTTTTTTTGTGTCCCATCGTGCACGTAAACTTACGTCCACCGGCTCGGAGAGTCGACTGGACATTGAACAGCCGTGTGCGCAGACTGAAACCCGCATTAAACATGCAAAACTTCGATAGAGCGTCCTGTCACAATCGCCCGAACATGTTTCCCGATAGAACGACGATTTCAATTCGGATTCCCCGAATACTGCGTAAATATTTCTTTAATACTTCGCGAATACTGTCTGAATACTTCTTGAAGACTTCGTGAATACTTCTTGAGTACTTCTTGAATACTTCTTGAATACTTCTTGAATACTTCTTGAATACTTCTTGAATACTTCTTGAATACTTCTTGAATACTTCTTGAATACTTCTTGAAATTTCTTGAATACTTCTTGAATACTTCTTGAATACTTCTTCAATAATTTTTGAGTATTTCTTGAATACTTCTTGAATACTTCTTGAATACTTCTTGAATTCTTCTTGAATATCTTTTGAATATCTCTTGAATACCTCTTGAATATCTCTTGAATACCTCTTGAATACCTCTTGAATATCTCTTGAATACCTCTTGAATATCTCTTGAATATCTCTTGAATACTTCTAAAATACTCTTGAATATCTCTTGAATTCTTTCCGAATACATCTTGAATTCTTCAATTTTTAGTTTTTAGCTGAATTGACCAATAAAAAAATTCTTTCACTATTCCCCTTCGACATTGCTGTTAGTTCATTTAACCGCGCGAGATAGCACAAGAAGCATTGTCCCAAATTGTTCATTGTCGTCGATTCATCAGTTCGGCATCCAGACTCGGCGCGCTTTGACACGAAAGCCAGAGAAGAGGTCTGCGCTTAGCTCCCTCTCGCGAGTCGAGTACAATCTCCCCGCGTGACAGAGGAAAGAGTGAAAACTGTGCCAACTACGTGTCGTCCTACCTCCTCCTCGACGACCACCGGAAAGCTCCGACTCGGCAGCTTGCGGGGCCCCTCTTCCTCGCCTCCGCAGCGGCACTAAAGTCTATCCTCACTCTTCTCTCGGGCCATTGTACACTTTCTTCCTCGACCATTCAACTTCCGGAATTAACCGTCCGGGAGCCATCACCTTTTTCCATCCTCATTCTCGTCCTTGTTCTCGGCTCTTCTCCCAGTCGCCGCTTAATTAACGCCTTATTGTTATCGGCTTCGGGGCCAGGCCCTGAATACTCTCGACGCCCCCGTCATAGTCATCCTTTCTCGTTCTCCCACCCCGTCCAACCTTCTTTTCCTTTTTTTTTCCGCCACTTTTCTCTCGACCGAGAATCCCGGAACCGAGAACCCACGGAAACCTCTCGTGTACCACCGCGGAAATGAATTTTCGTCTCCTTTGTCGAAAAGCTTTGCGATCAATCGTTCCCGGATCCGCTCGATAATTCGACAAAAAAGCTTCCAGGACGAGATCACGTTGCTCTTGTTGTAGCCGGTAATTCGAGGATCGTCGGTGACATTGGAGAAAAGATTTTACGTAATGTTAACAAAGCTTTTGGTGGAAATGGCGGAATAAATATTAACTTATTTATTTATTTATTTACGAGACAAAGCCCGTCACTTGTTCACTCAGAAAAATCATTTATTTGACGGCCACCGTTTATTTGGTTTAAGTAAAATATTTATTTGATAAAAATAAAATCAAATAAATATTAATAAATATTAATATTAATATTAATAAATAATATTTAAATCAAATAGATAATTTACTTAAACCAAATAAACGGTGGCCGACAAATAAATTATTTTTCTGGGTGTTGTAACATTTGTTGACTTATCGTCAACAAATGTCGGTTGGGTGAATTAAGGTCCAATATTGACCCGACGTAACTGTTGAACCATTTGATCAGAAAATCAAATTTTAGTTCGCTCAACTAAAGTTTGGTAATGAATTAATATTTATTTCGCCTCCTCCAGCAAAGTATTTGTTAACATTATTTAAACTCTTCAATTTTTTTATTGTTCGAGGCTTGGTATTTTTTTTAGGATTCTACTTCAATGCGGCCTTTGATCCGCGCTACTGAGACGAAAACGTGGACCACTCTCATCTCCGCGAGATAACAGGGCTAAAGCCATCCCCCTTTTATTGTCCAGATAAAACGCCCCGGACAACGCGTCCGCAGGACAGACGCAATAAATGGCCACGACAAAATATCCCCGGACATGTCCCCGGAACTTTCCCTTGATCCCCGTAATTCGAAACGATTCTCACCTGTTCCAGACAGCTTTACGCTCCTTTCCAGACTTTTGTCCTTCCCCTCCGCCCCTTCGAACTCTGCACGGAAGCGAGATAAACTCTCGTCGCGGAGGTCCAATTCCGAGGCAGAACGCCATGCCTGCGGCGGCGGGGATTAATTTTTTATTTGAAAAAATCTTTACAGCTTGAAATTCTCTCCAGAAGAGTTGCAATAATGAGATGAAAAAAAAAAAATTGTATCCTTTCCCTCCTATTTATTCTTCGTCCCCTTTCCACCATTTCCTCGATCGTAGTTATTCTTTTTTCGTTCGTTTGATGGAAACAAAAAGTATAAAAATGCGAAAGCGAAGGGAGACGATCGTGAGGACAAAAGAGAAGAAAAGAGAAACTGGAGCGTCGATGGGTTCGAAGCGATTAACGGTACGTGCAGCATCCGCGAGAGCCGCGTCTGTACCGAGAGATGAACGGCGGTGCGCCCCGCGAGGAAAAACTTTTTCAATTTCGAACGTTCGCGGAAATTATCCGTGCAACTTCGTCGACGTATCCGCGCAGTATGGGCGGGAGCCTTCGGGGCGATAGTCTCGTACTTCCGGCACCGCTCGGCGGGAGACCCCGCGATCCACTTCCGACAAAGTTCATCCCGGCGTTATATCCTGAAACCTTACTTGCCCCCCCCCCCACCCCCGGGTTTTATTTTCGCTCGTTTTAATTGCGACAAGAGAGCTTTTGCCTCTCGTCCCGTTTCTATCACCGTTTCACGATCCCCGCGGATTGATCACGGTTTTTGTTTCTTTATTTGTATTTAAAAAAATGAAAAATAATTTTTTTCATAAAAAATCGAAACGTAATAAAATAAAATAAAAAATAATATAATAAAGATGGAGAGTGGGCCCGTGTAAAATATAGAAGGACCGAAGTGCGCAATATAAATTCCTCTTTCTCGGGACCTTATTGAGTTCCATGCGCTTAGCCAGCCGTTATGGCATTCGGCGTTATATCCTAAAACCTTACTTTTGACCTCTCACGCTTCCCGGGTTTCATTCTCGCTCGCGTCAATTGCGACAAGAGCGCTTTTATACTCCTCGTCTTGTCACCGTTTGACAATCCCCAATTTTTCAATTCAGAAAAATGAAATTGTTATTGAATAAAAATTAAATTGAACAAAAACTGAATTAAATAAAAATTGAATTGAATAAAAATTGAATGAGAAGAGAAAAATATTGTTACCTTTACAAAAAAGTTTATTTAGTGATAAGGCAATTTTATTCTTAAGAACGATTGAAAGTGAGCCAGTGTAAAAAAATATAGAAAGAACGGGTTGCGCGCCAATATAAATTCCTCTTTCCCGGAGCCTTATTGAGTTCCATGCGCCCAGCCGGCCGTTATAGCATCCGAGTTCAGTCTACTGCACCGTGATATGGGACATAAAGATGTGGAAATCGACGTGCCTCGCTGGTTCTCAATTATCGGTCTCCGCTATTCATTCCCACGGGATAAATAGAAATTCCGAAGTCTCCGCGTCTCGCGGGCTCTTCTTCCAGCGGGCGCTTCCGAGCCGAGAATATGTGTACTCGGCACGTAAGGACAGGCGGAATATAGAGCCGCCTCTCGGACGCTCACCTCGCACAACGGTACGGAATTTAATTAGTGGCCTAGAGAGACGTTGAACGATAGAGGCAGAGCCGATTCGGTCGGGTGCCCTTCCCGGCTGTGAATTCGCGAAAGGTGATTAATCCGAGCCGCCCATCCGGAGATCGCGGGCATCCGGGATACTCGACGATTCTGCAATCACTTAGAGTCAAACGTTCGCAGCAGGAGCCTCGATTTTTTCCATCCATACCGTTAAGGATATTCTTACCAAAAGTCGTTTCTGCTCGATCTTGATCAAACTTATGTGGCCTACAAAAAAACGCGCTTTATTTTTTGGCATTTTTAAAAGAATTTTTGAGTCTAGTTTTTTTGCAAAGTGATTTTAAAGTTACGTATTTTAACATGGAAAGGAAATATTGTAACATGGAAAAAGATACAATGTAGCGTTTTTCGCCGCCGATTTCTGATTAATTGAAACAATTTCTGTTTAATTGACTGTCCAAATTCGATGTTTCTGAGAAGTATATCGTTAATCGACCCAAAGAAAAAAAAAATCGTCTAAATCCCAAATCTTTCAAATTAATTTCCAAAACCATTAGTTATTTATTTATTTATTTCCAGTAAATGTAAAATCGAAAAATACATTTTCATCCTCCATCGTCAGGCAGGGATATCCAAAATTCGATGATTTTAATCGAATCCAACCGCCGGATGGTTGGATCTCCATTATAATTTTTGCTCGTTGGTGGATGTGCGGAGAGTGTGGTGGGCTGAGAGCCTTTTGCGGGAGCCGTCGAGTTTTTCGGCCCCTCCGAGGCCGCAGCACTCGGGCTTCTCCTCGGCTTTTCCCGCGCCCAGACGTTCGTTTCCCGCAACGAGACCCGCGGGAGCGAAGCCAAATTTGTACTTACACTTCTGCAGTACCGGCGGTGCACACACCGGTCCGGGTACGAGTTTCAGGCATGGAAGCTGAACGGTAGCCCGCGGACGTACGGCACAGTTGCGGCCTGGACCTCCCCGCGCCCCTCACTCATTTCGGCTCATCTACCGTAAAACCAGCGAATACCCAACACCGCGAACCTACGTGCGCTAAACCTCGTCCCTCAGGGTTGCTGGCTCGTTCGCCGGACGAGGACTAAGCTTCCACCGATCGTTTCCGGTTTAAGCAATATACGAGCCGAGTTGTAACAACCAGCACCCCCGCACACGGGCGCTAAAACCGCGACGGGGCTGACGGGGCTCGTGGGCGGACCGGCCGGGCTTTGGCCAAACCCGGCCCGTCGTCCGGCCAGAGCCTCCGCGCCATAATCGGCGCTCGTTGCGCGTTACAATGGCGCGCTCGGCCCGACCCCGCTCCGCCGCTGGCCCGGTAATGGCCCGGCATTATGACACGTCGTGGAATTTAATCGGAATCTCGGCGTGACCCACTTCGCCTCGCTAGCGACGAACTCTAATCTTATTCTTGGGACCGACGACCTCATCTCCGCTATAACGTGGCCGGTCGTTCTTAATTTTTACCGGTTATCTTGGCGCTCGAAAATTGTTAGAATTACTCAAGACTTTAGTGAACTTTGGTGGACTTTTGGTATGGACGGAATTGCCGTCCACACGAAATAAGCAAAGGATGAATTTGAGTGGAAGCTGCGACGGAACGAATGGACCACTCGACATTCCGTGCACAGAAAAAAAATATCATTGAGTCAAGTAAAATATGCTTACGGGCTGCCAATGAAGTAAAAACGTTGTTCCAATTCTACTCTGCATTCGTACAATTTCATACCGGATTGAGACGATAACATGTCACATTGACAGTCTTGCTGTCGTTGTTTCAATATCATATGGAATTGTAATCATTGAATGTAGAATTGAAACAAAAATTTTTTTCTTCGGCAGCCCGCAAGCGAATTTTTTTTTCAATTAGCAAAAGTCACTATCAATTTTTGCAGGATATCTTATCGCTGGAAAATTTGTGAAATTGCTCCAAATTGACGAAACTTTGTTGGACAAGTTTCATTCTATGATCATCGTTCCCGACCATCCACAGTATTTCTACAAAAAAAAATGGTCGATTCCCGCCGGAAGCTCCGACGTAACTAATGGACCATTCAACATTCCGGATTCCGTGGCGACGGTCAATCTAACATTTTTACCGGCAATCTTGTCGCCGGAAAATTGGTAAATTTACTCCGAATAGACGAAACTTTGTTGAACAAGTTTTTTTTACGAACATCATTCACGTTCATCCGTGGTATTAGGTGCAAAAAAAATCGATGATTCACGGCGGAAACTGCATGGTAACGAATGGACCATTCGACATTACGGATTCCGCGGCGACAGTCAATCTAAATTTTCACCGGCTGACTTGTCGCCACAAAATTGGTGAATTTACTCCGAGTTAAGGAAACTTTGGTGGACAAGTTTTTTTTATAAACACCATTCACGTTCGACCACAGTACATGTGCAAAAAAAATTGCCTATTCGCCACGGAAGCCGCGCCGTAACGAATGGACCGTTCGGTTATTTTATGTTTTCTCTCATCTAGTAGTTTATCTAGCGATTCTGATTATCAGAATGGGTAAATGTTTTCCTTCAACTGACTGTGAATATAGATTTTTTTTAAGAACTTTTAGATTAAGGTTGTTGGGGTCATTTTTTGAACTGATAACCTCTTTCATTTCTTTATCCGCTAAGTGTAAAATTTTGAAGCTTTAATTTTTAATTTAAGGAGGTTGGAGCGAGTGGTGTTCATTTTGCCTAAATTCGAGAAACTCGGGCAAGAATTGCAAACACTTCCCAATGTTATAAAAATCTGAAAAAATTCATACTTATTATAGGCACTGAAAAGATTCATTTTGCATAATAATAATT
>JAPYZC010004101.1:0-15194 GCA_030522665.1 Ichneumoninae sp. A BG-2022a
AAAAAAAGAAAAAAAAAGAAAAAAAAAAAAAAAAAAAAAAAAAAAAAAAAAAAATGAAGAAAAGGGGGGAAAAAAGAATGGCGAGAGGAAGCAAACATTTAGTGGGACAGTGGAGTATCGTTGCGAGCCACGAAGGTCGCGTTCTTCGTTCGGAGCGCGCCTCTGGGACACACGTGTCTCGTCTATACGTGGACGTAAGCTCGTCGCGGTAAATTCGAAAAATCATTGTTTCGCCGTTGTTTGAACGGCGAAGGGGGGGGGGAGGGAGGCGCATTTTCAATGAAAATATCGACAAGGCCATGTCGGGACGGAGCGAAATGAAAAGTCTGGTGGGTGGAAGGGGGGGGAGGGGGAAACGACGAGAGTGTTACAGTGGAAAAGTCATCGTTTCCGGTTTAGTCATCGGCCGGCGGATAGGAAAGGGGGACGAGGGAGCCTAGAAACGTTCTCTATTGTCTCGAGGTTCGAGATGCGTAATCGCGATTTACCCGCTCGACGATTTCAAGGTGGCCTGCATAATTAAACGCCTGCACCGGAGCGAAAGACGGGGACGGGTGGGGGAAAGGGGGGGGGGAGAAAAAAATAGACGAAGAGAATCTCGCACCGCTCCGCGATCATAAGTGATTGAATGACGCGCGTGGCATGGCCGTTGCGTGCCCGACTATATAGATATTGCAGTGGCTCGGCCGAGCGGTGCGTGCACAACTAACCGGCCCGGATCCATTGAAAATTGCAGCCGGAGCTAATGAGTTTCGCTATTGCGCAACCGAGAAGTTCCAGCTGGAGAATGTGCACATGGCTCGTACAAATATATTGACGCTTCGGAAGAATGCGGAGAAATTTATTGAATCCGAGTCTGGCGGGCTGTCGCGAATGGCCATTGATGAATCGAAAATATTTCTATCGACGCAACGCTCGAAGTGAGTGCGTAACATTTTTTTTTTTTTTTTTTTTAAGAGCGAGTTTGAAATTTACTCCGTAGGCAAGAAAATTTATAACGATATTTATCTTTACTGTTAAATTATTTTTGTATTTTTTCTTTTTTTGCACAATTATGCAATTTTTGGAGACAAGTCCGGTGTATTAAATTTGATGTACAACAGTGAGGTGAAATTGCTCGGTGCATTAAACTCGTTCGAAAAACTCCGCTCGACTCGCCGAGCGTTAATTTTAACTCGCGCTTGTATGTAAAATTTTATCTATTCGGTCTATGCGGAATAATTTCGCGTACGATACATTTTTATTAATGCGTTTGTAACAATGTCTATAAACTTCGGCGCGAGAGGCGCCATTGAGACAAAATTAGTCCCACGAGTTCGCAGGAAGGATAAACTATAAATAAGTACCGCGGATCTAATTGGCAAAAAAATTTCAGCTAGAGATTGTGCACATGGCTGATACGAATATATTGGAGCGTCGGGAGAATACGGGGAAATTGATTAAATCCAACTCGACCGAGCTTTCGCGAATAGCCATTGACGAATCGAAACAATTTAATTCAGCGCAGGCGTATAATTTTTTTTTTTACCGAACAAGATTGAATTTTACTCCGAAAGCAAAAGAAGATTTACAACATTATTCATTACTGTTAAATTCTTTTTTTTGCAAAATGAAGATACTGAAAATTGTGAAATTTTTTTTTACACGAATTCTAGTCTATTAAACGTGGTAAAAAAAATTAAACCAAAACTATTCGGTGCATTAAACTCGTCCGAAAAGCTGCGCTCGACATACCGAGCGTTAATTTTAACTCGTGCTTGTGTGTAAAATTTAATCTGTTCGATCTATGCGCAGCAACTTCGTGCGATAAATTTTCATTAATAAGTTTTTAATAATATTTATAAACTTCGGAGCTGGCGCCATTGAGATAAAATTAGTCCCATGAGTTCGCGAGAAGGATCCGCTATAGAATAACTTATCTCGGATCTAATTGGCAATGGCAATAACGATTGGATAGCAACTCTCGTCCCGTCCCTCTCCCCGCACCGCACAATCCCTCGTACCATCCTTCAGTAAAAGGCTTCACCTTTCTCGGATTTTATGTATATAACATTCAACCGACAGAATTTATTATATTATTTCTCCGCGGTAGTGTAACGATACACAGAAATGTGTGCGATTCACGGAGGGGCATATCGAGAGTCGTGAGAGACAGGATGACCCGTTACGAAACGTGATAGCGCAGTCAGGTAGTGCCAGGGTATAGTGCATTACTTACATACATCGTTAGCGTGCTGTGCGGGCCGCACCGCCGTCCTCCTTGTCCTCGGCACACCCACTCATCACCTGAAAAAAAAAGTATGAAAAAAACTCAACTCAACTTTTTCTCCGTTCTTGCTATATAAAAAAACTATATATATGTCTATACATATCTCGCAATAATATAAAAATATTTCGCCGCCGCCGGCGCCGTGTTCAAGAATAGAGAAGGCCGGAGTCAAAAGAAACACTTTGAACGGGGTCAAATGAAACAGGCGGATATAGAACGTAAGATCGATAGATATAGTATGAACGTAAGATCGCTTTTGAGATCGAACTTCAGACGGAAGTTTGGCCCGAACTTCATTGCGTATTTAATATTTATCTTAAGTTCGAAATGAAGTCTGAACTCAAATTCGATTGTTGTTTAAGTCCGGACTTAAGTCTGAACTCAAATTCGATTGTCGTTCGAATCCGATCTTAAGTTCGAACTTAAGCCTAAACTCAAGTTCGAATTTGGGTTCAGAATTAAGTTCGAGTTTGGGTTCAGAATTAAGTTCGAATTTGGGTTCAGAATTAAGTTCGAATTTGGGTTCAGAATTAAGTTCGAATTTGCATTCAGAATTAAGTTCGAATTTGGGTTCAGAATTAAGTTCGAATTTGGGTTCAGAACAAAGTTCGAATTTGCGTTCACAATCAAGTTCGAACTTAAGATGTTAAACACACTATAAAGTTCGATTTCAAGCCCGATTATCATTTCAAACCAACATCTTGCAATTCCACCCCAAGGCTCCTTGAGTGACCCACAGTCTGAAACATTCAAAGTCCTTTTAGAGACGATAATCGAGAAGGAAGAAGTTGGACTTAATTTCGATTACCAATTACTTTACGGAAGACGCTGGAAAACACTCAAAAGTAGCGCGCGAATCGCGCGACCCACCAGAAGCCCCACTAAATACATATCACCGCCGAGGCTCGTGACAACTTTCAGGAAAACATGGATCTGGAATACTCTAAGAATCTAGCGATAGCCGCTACCAGGGGAGGCGGAGCGCAGAGAGAACGATCGCGTAATTGTCTCCGGCGCGCAAGATCGGCGTGCCCTTCAGGATCCACAATGATGGAACGTCTATTAGAACGAGCGATTGTTCTTATATAATGAATGGATCATGTAACTGGCCGCTTTGCGAAGTAGATATATAGCTCAACCCGCGGTACAACGAAGGGGGGGAGGCCCAATGGCTATAGCGCTACATCGGGATAGCCGTAGCGATCGCACAGTAGACGAGAGGCAAGCAGGCTCGCTTGCACTTCCATCCGCGATGTCCTCGCGGGCAAACTCGCGCGCACATTCGCGTGTTTATGTCTCACATTTGAAATTGCACACTTACTTATGCGAATCGCTTGCACATTCGCTCCGTTCATCGTGCGCGCGAGCGAGTGCGCGCGGTCGAGTGTGCGCGAGGCGCACACAGAGACCCGCGCGAATTTCCACCGTTGCACTTGGTCGAGCCCGGGGCTCGCGCGAGAGAGGTAAGAGTGAATGGGTACGAGCGTGTACGCACGTACCGCCTCATACCGGCGGGGCACACGTGTGGACGAGGACGGAGCGCGAGGATGGAGCTTGCCGCAGCATACTTTACGCGCTGGCTCTCCGTCTCGGTGAACTGCTTCCACTTCTCCCGAGACTGCGATGATGTACGCCTCGCGCGACGATGTACGGTGGAGTTTCTTCGAGCGTGTGCGCGCATGGGTGTGTTTTCGCTCGTACGTCGCTCGTCCAGTTAACCGAGTTGAGCGACTCGCACACGCAGCGGACGACGAGCTCCCACACGGCAGCGCGCGCGTGTGGGAGCGCGCTCGAAAAGGCTTTTTACTTCTGGCCTTGAACGAAATGTATCCGGCAGAGCGGCAACTCGTCGGCGCAGTTGCGAGGCGCTCGACGATCCGACGGTCACCGCTTTGCTGGATAACTTACGGGAATGGCGCATCGAGGACGGGCCCGTTCAATGACGAAGTCGCGGGGATTGAATGGAGGAGCGGGCCGCAGTTCGCCGATTTGGCGTTCTGTGGAGAGAAGCGAACTCGAGGTGCTCGGGTGACCCTTAACCCTTCAAGATCGAAGGATCTTTGCAGTAAAAAAAATATTTTGAATTTTCTTTATTTTTTATTTTTTATTTTTAATGGAGATGGTTTTTTTTAGAGATGAGCGTATTTGAAGAGTTGTTGAGAAGCCTTTGATTAAGACCTTTGAAATTAGCGAGACGAAAACACTCTAAGGCGGTCGGGCGACCCTTAACCCTTCAAGACCGAAGCATCTTTGCAGTAAAAAAATATTTTTAAGTTTCTTTATTTTTTGTTTTTTATTTTTAATGGAGATGGTTTTTTTTAGAGTTGAGCGTATTTGAAGAGTTCTCGAGAAGCCTTCGATTAAGACCTTTGAAATTAGCGAGACGAAAACACTCTAATCTACACCACTTTGAGTCGCTGCTGCTGCCGCTGCTGGTGCTGCAGTTCGGGGGCTGTGAGAATATCACGACCCACGCGCGGCCGCGATAAGCGATACACGAAACCGAGATGAAAAAAAGGCGAGAGATGAATGCCGTTTGCGAATGAGAGAGAGATGGAGTGCCGAGGTGGCGGAGAGCGCTGCACAATGGGGACTGTGGGGCAAGATGAACCATTTTTAATAATCCTTCCAGAAAGTTAAATGTCTCGTATCAAATGACGGTCCTTTTTACCCCGCTCTTCCTCATCGCCTCTGCCCTGACCCAGCACCACGTGATGAGGAAACGATAAATAAAAAGAAAAGAGGGCGATTATGCTGTCAAAGTTTAACAATATTCTAAACTGATTTAATACGTTGACAAATATCGTGTAGATTCGCCTTTTGCACTCTCTGTCACAAATGATCATTTAACATTTAGGGTAAAAGTGGGGAATATGGATCGGTCCATATATCATTGATTCACGTGTTAATCGATGTGGGCCATATTCACCACTTTTACCCTATACGATACATGGAAATTGTAAACGCAAAATTCTGGGTTTTTTTACGGATGTTTCCAGGGATGCACAAACTGAATTGGCAGTCCGTTTTGCCCCGGTCGCTCTCGTCGCCTCTGCCCTGGCTCAGCGCCAGGTGACGATAAAATAAAAATAAAACAGGCCGATTATACTTTTAAAGTTTAACAATATTCTAAACTGATTAAATACAATTACGAACCTCGAGTAGAATTACCTTTTCCGCTCACGGTCACAAATGATCGTTTAGCATTTAAACGATACATGAAAATTCTAAACACAATTCTGGTCTTTTTACGAATGCTTCCAGGGACGCAAAAAATAAAATGCCTCGTATCAAATCGCGGTTCGTTTTGCCCCGCTCTCCGTCATCGCCTCTGCCCTGACCCAGCGCCACGTGGCAAGAAAATAAAAAATTAAAATAAAACAGGGCGGTTATATTTTCAAAATTTTACAATATTCTGAACTGATTGAATACGATTATAAACCTCGTGCAGATTTACCTTTTGCGCTCACGGTCACAAATGATCATTTAGCATTTATGCGATACATGAAAATTCTAAACCCAATTCTGGATTTTTTTACGGATGTTTTCAGGGACGCAAAAAATGAAATAGCAGTCCGTTTCGCTCCGCTCTCCTTCATCGCCTCTGCCCCGACCCTGTCCCACGATACGAAAAATAAAAAATAAAAATAAAACGGACCGATTATACTTCCAAAGTTTAACAATACTCTAAACTGATTAAATATGATTACGAACCGCGTGTAGATTCACCTTTCGGTCACAAATCGTCACTTAACATTTATACGATACATGGAAATCTAAACACAGTTCCGGTGTTTGTTTTTTTATGGAGCAAGGTTTCCGGCCAACGTTGGCCCGACGTCGGCCCGGCGCCCGCGAGCGCCTGTGTTAGGGCCCCATTCAAGCTGGCGAAACGTAATTGGGACCGAAAAAAAATGGAGCGGATACTCGCTGGGCCCCATTGCGCTCCGTAACGAGTTCTGGGCGATCTCGTTTGCGCCGACTCTCCGCGTGAGCGTACTCGCGATCTCGTTGCTCAATCCGCGTTACAGCGACGTTGGAACTTGCAGCCGTATAGGCAAAAGCGGCGAACTCAGCGCGAAGCTGTGCGTTGCCTCGCCTTAATCAATGCCGACGAGCACGCCAGTGCGATC
Organism: Ichneumoninae sp. A BG-2022a; assembly: GCA_030522665.1. Taxonomy (NCBI): domain Eukaryota; kingdom Metazoa; phylum Arthropoda; class Insecta; order Hymenoptera; family Ichneumonidae; species Ichneumoninae sp. A BG-2022a. The sequence goes on from JAPYZC010004101.1 coordinate 6,403, forward strand.
GGGCTCTCTTTCACGGTGAACATGCGATATAATGCGTCGTCCGATGTTGCATACGAAATTCACAGCCGCGGACGTCATTCTTTTTTGAAGAGGCCCGGTCCTATCGACGCAATCGGCGAAAAAGGATCAACAAATTTTTTTTGTTCTTTCGCTTTTTTTCCCCCCAAGGATCGCACTCTCACGCGAGTGTTGTATAACGCGTATCCTTGAAATATTACCACGTAACGCTCACATACCCGCACGATTCTCCCTTAAATTATCTCCTTTCACGAAACAATTAATTATTTCTGCGAAATTCTCACGGGGATTTGTGTGTAGGCTGTTCCGTTACAGATTAAAGGATACGTGCGGTAAGGAAACGTTTTCATGTTCAACAAACAACTCTAGTCCACGAAAGGTCCACCATTTTTAAACAAGTGTTAATATTGCAATCGTTTTCTTTTTTTCGCAAAAATTGTGAAATTATAGAGACTAATTATTGCAGACTGGAAATGTTTCTTAAGGTCGTCCGAACGGTTCAGTCCCGCCAAACGAGAGTTTCAGGGACAAAATTCTAACATTTCTCGATGGGATAAAAATCTGAAAAAAATCAACCATATGGAAGGTACTAAAAGGATTGATTTCGCATAATAATAATTTCAAAATTTTATTAACACGTTAACGACAAAAAAATTCCAAACTAATCACCCGCCAGCCTAACTATTTTTTAATGAAAACGATTTGTTAGTTTTTCTCAATACGTATGCATTTTATCAGAATTTCGTGTAATTCTTGAAAATTACGTTTTCAGTTAATAAAAAACGCAATTTTCAAAAATTACACAAAATTCTAAAAATATTCTTACGTATTCAAGAAGAATAACAAATCGTTTTAATACTACTTTAATACTTTAATGACATTTTGGAATTATTATTATTATGCAAATCAATCTTTTCAACGTCTTCCATATGCTTGATTTTTTCAAATTTGTATCCCATAGAGAAGTGTTCGCGATTCTCTCTCAATTGTCTCTGAACTCACGTGTGCTCTGGCTGTCCATTCGTTCTACCTTAAATGCGCGAACCTTCTTTGCCGTGCAGGAAAAGCCGATCCGTCGCATCTTTCTCAGCCTCAAAATAGCAACAAATAAATTCTACATTGATTTCTATAAATCAAAAACGAAAAAAAAATCGAGTAAACGATCCGTCCGAAACCTTTAACAGTCTGCATTCAATTGTACTCGCCCCCCAATTTCGAAACCTCGCGAACGAAAGACCCAAAGGACGAGTCCTCGAAGTGGCGAGGGCGTGCCAGCAAAGATTCTCCATTCGCGAGGGCATGCGAGCAAAGATTCTCCGATCGCGAGTGTGTAAACAGCAATCGCGTTACAGTACAAGTGAGGCCGCCTTAAGGCATGCATTTTAATTTCCCAGCCTCGACATTTGCGTAACCCAGTTTCGCCATTGTTCGATTCAATGGTAGACCGTAACGTCCGCCGCGAGAGTCGGCTCGTTCGCGCGACTGTGCGAGATTACAACGAGTCCGTATGCCGATTTTCCACTACCGTTGCCGCACGAGCGTCCACACATGTAATTTCACCGAGCGCTTTGTGCGCGGACACAAACACCAGCGTGACAAAAATGCTCCGACACTTGTAAATAATGCAGACGCGTACGTACGTTTGTTACAACGAGTGTATAAAAACACGATACAGCGACAAAGCGCGTTGAGCCGATAAGCCCTCCGCGACCCAGAGCGAACAGGAATTTACAAATTCATGGACTTTCTCCGCTTATCGAAAAATCTCTCGTCGAGCAACGACGACCTCGTGAACTCTCTCTCGCGCGCGGTGCGCCCCGTTCCGGTCTGCGGTTCTCCCGCGTCTCGTCGAATCATCGATCATTTTAACTTTTTTTTTTTGTTCACTCTCACTGTCCGTCATTCTGTCATTCGGTGTGGAGTTCTCGTTGACATTATCTCGAACGTGCCACATTCAAAGTGCAATTCACCTCGGCCGGTGCGCGAGGTAAATTTTACGGGCGATGAATGCGAGAGAAATTATTTAACCCGAAGCCGAGCTACCGGCTCGACCAGCCCTCGGCGGTAGCGGGATTCCGGTTGCAAACGATAATCAACAGGTGGTTCTGCATTACCATGGGTACGAGTTACACGCTCGGTAACTTATGGCTCGTAATCGAGAGATAAGAGTCTGAAGAAACGAAGAATATATATATATGTGTGTGTAATGCAAGCGAGACACGGAAAGATTATGAGTCACACTGTTGTGCTGATCCGCGGAGTTTGGAGTATAATATTTATGTGCTATTGTAGCCTTGTCGCTCGTATGCAGCAATAGAAAGCGCAGACGGGACCCTGAGCTCTGCACTCCAGTGTCTCATTTATTCCCATAATGTATGCGCGCGAACGAGCTGTGGAATAAACCAATGTGATAGCTTGTTCGTTCCTCTTATCGATTCATCGAGGCATCGGAACGTTCATTCCGACGTTAGTCACTTAATTATTTTTGTCGTTTCTATTTCAAAGTGTTTTTCTTCATCTTTTTTTTTCGATTGTTTCACGACGGTTTTTTTTTAGCGATTGCGAACTCGTCCTCGAACTCTCGAGACGGCGGTTATCGGCGGAAGCTCGGCGAGAGCCGATTGGAGGGCGAGCGTGAAAATCCTCGCGGTTCCGATGAGCCATCTCTCGTCGCCGAGCGACACTCCGAGTTTGGTGGAGAGGCGCGTCTCTGCTTACCGACCGCTGCGGCGCGGGCGCTACGTGGTGCGCATGCGCGGTAGATCCTCCCGCCAGAGCGCAGCACCTGCGCGGTGCGAGGCCCCGCTCGGCCAGTGGTGGGGGAACGGGCCCGTGCCGCTTCATCCCCACTCCGCCCAGGGAAATCGGCTCTTCTGGTTCTCCCACCAGGCGGCGGATAGAGCGGCGCGGAAGGCTTCCACTACTACGCAGATCCACGCGGTCGTCAAGGCCCAAATAGAAGAAGAAAGACTAAGGAGAGCGCGTGGCCGCGTGCCGCTGGTGCTGGACGTAATCCGCGCCCAACAGCGTCGATTGACCCTGAACTTCAGGCTCTCGCGGCAAGAGGCAGTCTCCCGGCTCTCCCCGTCCGGCAGCCCGAGTGAGAATGATATATAAGTGTATATACGTGTCTATATAAATCTCCGAGAGAATGAGAGAGAGAGAACTCCGCACCGCGCTCGCTGCGCGCACAGCCAGCAATTTCCTTATTCAGCGATTTTCTCGGTGCATAACGATCATTACGTATGCGCGCGGGTATGTCACGACTCTAGCAACTATAACTCTTACCCAAGGCCGACTCTTTTTAATAGGCTCGCAGCGAATCTCGATTGCAGTTACGCATTATTACGCTCGGCAAAATCCGTAGATCCGTCACTATCGAACTTTCGAGGGAACGCGGCGACGAGGCGATTCCACTTCTTTTGCCGATCCTCGGAGAGTACACCCAGAAAAATTATTTATTTGACGGCCTGTGTTTATTTGGATTAAGTAAAATATTTATTTGGTTTAAATAAATATTCATTTAAATTAAGTTAATGGTTCCTTAAATGAAACAAATATTTATTTAAATTAAGTAAATAGTTCCTTAAATGAAATAAATATTTTACTTAAACCAAAGAAACGGTGACCGTCAAATAAATGATTTTTCTGGGTGTAGATTATGGGAGTCCGGGAGGATATTTTTTGAAACTGCTCACGCAATGGATAAAAAAAAAGATTTCGCTCGTCAGTTGAGTGGGTGAAAGTCGGGGGCCGCGGCGACAGACGCCCAGTTTTCCGGGTCCGATCGTGCCAACGCGCCATACCGATCTGCCGACCGTGTCCTTGGTAATTTTATTGGCGCTCCTCGGACACACTCGTGCTGGCAATCTAACGCTCGCTTCTCGCGCACTCGCAGCCGAGAATACACTCGCTATCAAGATTCTAAATCGTTAGTTTTTTTTATCATTGTTTTTTCTCGGATATCAACTCTCGCCCCGATGCATCACCGGTTGTTTCTCGTCGAAGTTTTCCCCGTCCCGTTCAGTTATTCCGATTGTTCGCTCGGGAACTCGGACTTGGTAATTAATGGTCACGTGCAGGTGTCGCTCGAGGCATAAGTGGCCGAGTTATCGGCAATTCTGCGAATGACGCCGAGCTAGATGCAGCCGACGATGATCGGAGGCTGAGATCTATCCTACCTTAGATGGCCAAGCACTGTCGCCGATCGATCGAACACCTGTCCCCGAGACTACTTCCCGTTCGATTAATCAGGCGGTCGCTCATTGCCGTGTCCCGACGATTTGCATCTCGCACTTGCTAATTACACGGCGAACATCGACGATCTCACCTAACGCTGGGATCGGTCGAAGATATTCTCTTCGCCATTCAGCCGTTCGGTTCTCGATACGTGTATTTTTTTTTTTTTTCTCTCTTCGATGCCTCCCCCTAACCGCTCGATCGATTGCTCAATCGAATGCAGCACGTAAATACACAAGTGTTACGTGGCGGGACAAAACATCGGAGCCGCGATCTTACATACAGATGAAATCGCGCGGAGCTCGCGAGACCGAGCCGGGAATCGAAGGAGCGGGAGTGTGTGACGCGATCATCGAGAGCTCCGTGACTCTTACTCAAGGTCTCCCCTTTCCAATTCCTCACGATCGAAGGTCGCACACTCTGCGGCACCGCGATTTTGCCCCGCGCAACCGCCACTCTCGAACTCGTAACAACGAGAGGACTTTTCATTTCCGCCTTGCAGAGTTTTTCTCCTTGCTCGACGAGACAGACACACATGTCGAGAGGCGGATCCGAGTCTCTTCGGTGCCGCGATCGGAGTTCAGGTAAACATTTTTCGCCGGATCGGGCCATCGCGAATTTATACCTTTGAGCTAATAACGAGACACGCCCGGAAGCTGACTCGTCGATCTGTTTACACTCGAGGGGACACTCATGTAAATTATTAAAAATTTTATAAATTATTATATCATTGAAAAATTTAATGAATAGTGAAATCATGAAAAATTTCATAAATCATGAAATCATGACAAATTTCATAAATCATTAAAAAGGTGACTTTCGGAGAAAACTGTACGAGCGACGCTTTTCAAATATTTAATTTCAGGGTACGTTGATGCATGTTTTTTAACATATTTTTTTTCTTCACTCCCAACATGTATTAACATGCCCTCAAAATTTGAAAAGAATTGCCTGAACACTTCTAGCGAACGAAAAAAAAAAAATCCGCGCAATTCACTTGATTTTGAGTGATTTACGTGAGTTTGTAGTCTTAATTATCGTATGTATCGGATGTAAAAACGAAATAAGTAAAAAATGAGTATGCGTGCGAGTAATGGATGATTTATCGGCGTCGCGCGAGATGCTGCATCGCAAGACGGGGAGCGATAAGCTCGCATCCGGCTCGCGTGGTCTTTAATTAAATTAAATTGAAATTAGCGCCAGTACCGCATAAATTCTTCGTGGATATCTTCTATCTTGATTAGCGTTAATATTTGCATAATCTTCATTGCAGACGATGTATACGGACGGTCTGCTGACCCTCCATTATGGGAAACATCCGGCGACCCTCGCCGCCGAAGTCGGGGCCTGGTACAGCGGGGATCGTCACGTCGACGTGACCCTGGCCTGCGACGACGGCTCCGTCGTCAGAGCCCACCGTGTCGTATTAGCCGCAGCTAGTCCCCTACTGGCTAGTCTACTTCGTAACCCGGCCCTGGACCACGTAGTCCACTTGTCCGGCGTTAGGAGGATTCAACTCAGTCACTTGCTCGAATTTCTCTACAACGGCGAGGCTCTCATACCGGTAAGAAAGTTTCCTCCTTTTTCACTTTTTGCCAAGACGCAATTTGCCAAGACCCAACCTTCTACCGATTCGAGTAACAAGTGCTAAAAACGTGCTAAAAAAAATCTGAAAAAATTCACAGACGTATCTTGACGTGTTGTTTTTTGCCTACGCAGAAGAAATTTTTTTTAAAAGTTTTTCTGTGCTTAAAAGAAGGCATGGTCGTTTGCGATCGGCAAAAAATTTCCAGTACCTGACGGGTTAAACATTAACACTTTTTTGACACTGATAAAAAAAGGTTCAATCGAGCAAAGATTCTGACAGGGACTTTCACATAAATATTTTGATCGTGAAGATAAAAGATCGTTTAGTTCAACAATTTTTTTTTAATGATTTTACAGAAATATTGTTGAGGCAATCAAATGTTTTGTTTGGCCAACTAAACACTTATTTGAAAGTCCCTGCCCGAATCTGTAGGTTAATCAACCGCATTTTTTTATCATCGCATCGGTGAAAGTAAACATAAAAACCTACGACCAGAAATTTATCAAAAATTTGTCGCCAATTCTCGTCTTTAATTAATTAATTTATTTAATATATTTCGCTTAACTTTCGCAGTCAACGGAGCTGACGCCGTTGAGGGAGCTCTTCGATCTACTACAAATAAAATCGGAACTGTTCGATCCTAACCAGCCGCAAACCTCGAGCGACTCCGACGCCCTGAGGATAGCGACGCCGCAGGCGTCGGACAGTCAGGAGAGTTCGAGCTACGAGTCCCAGTACGACAGCAGGTATGCAAAAAACCATTAAAAAAAAAATTCATAAAAATAATTTTTCCACTCTGACCATTAATTAGGCAGATTCATTTAATTTATTTTTTTTTTTTCAAATTTCCAGGCAATCGAACAATCCGGCCGATTGCTGCTCAGTCCTCATAAAGAGCGAAGGTTGCGACGAGGAGCCGGAAGTCGATGTTGAAGGTGTCGAGAGCGAGGCGATGCTCGCCGACAATCGAGAGAGCAGTATCGAACCTCCACGGCGAAGGGATAGTTCCGACCCCGTGAATCTCAGTCTCAATTCTGGGATCTCGACTACCAGTGACAGCTCCCACGACACAACTCACAGGTCGGTATTAATAAACATTAGGATAGATAAATAAAAAAAATAATAAAAAAATTGAAAAAATAAAAAAATAAAAATTTAACCGCTCTCACATTAACGTTATCTTATGGGTGGAGAAAATTAACAATTCAATTTTTTTTGCCGACGCAGGCCAGAAAAAACTCTTCTGGAGAGGAGAGAGTCGATGGACGAGGCGGAAGAGAGACGACGGCAATTAGCAGCTCGTCTCTCGCTGGGCCTCGAGCCCGGCAAACGGAAACCCGAGGAGATACCGATCCCACCGGCCGAGGCGTACGTCGTGACTCCCCACAGGAAACGAAGACCGGGATTTCACAACGCGCCAGCCCAGAATCCCGCATTCGTGCCCTTCAACCCCGGATTCGAGACGCCGAGGAGGTTGCAAGCGCCACATCCGCTGAGCGTCTCGGCACCGCCTTACCTGGTTAGTTTTTGCAGAGTTCAACGGTACCGGTCAAGGCTCTTTCCCAGATTAAAAAGATCCTAAAACGAAGGTCGTGTCAATTTTTTTTTTTTTTTTTTTTTTTTTTTTTTTTTTTTTTTTTTTTTTTTTTTTTTTTTTTTTTTTTTTTGTTTTTTTTTTTTTTTTTTTTTTTTTTTTCGTTTCAGTTATTTATAGAAACAAATATGTATTTCCGTACTATATATATATATTTTTTTATGAAACGATAATCTGTTTGCCGGTTATTAAATTTTGAATACTTGATTAGTACGAGAAACGAAAAATCATCTCGATATTGAGATCAATTTTGTAGGTCCAATTTCTTGTCATTATTCCCTAAACTCCTAAAACGAATCTAGTTGTCGATTTTTTTCGATAAATTTGTCAATTTCTCTGGGTCAATTACCGACCGTGGTAATTTTTTTTCTGCGTCAGAAGAGATTGAAGTCTTCAATGAACGGTCAAAAGACTGCTCCCCATTAAACTGGAGTTTGTGTTCTTCAGAGAACGAAATATATATATTTTTATTTATGAAAATAAATATAAATAATCTGTTTGTCAGTTATTAAATTTCGAACACTTGATTTTCACGAGAAAATAAAAATCATCTCGATATTGAGATGAATCTTGTCTCTCGAATTAAAAAAAAAAGTTATTTCTCTCATACTCAGAAGGCATTATTGATGCTAAAGATTAACGAAAAAAAAATATTTTTACAGCAAGACAGGTCGGTGACGCCGCCCGGAGGTTCCCACAGGCCGCCCAGCGCCGATCCAGCGTCGGCAGCGAGTCTGGAGCCTCCATGGGGTGCCTGGACGTTGCCACCCTCGCGAGCTCCGCCGGCGCCGCCCGCCGAGGACCCACCAAAGTCGAATCCCGTCCGGGAGTACCGTTGCACCTACTGCGGCAAGCAATTCGGCATGTCGTGGAATCTCAAGACTCATCTCCGAGTTCACACCGGTGAAAAACCTTTCGCGTGTCGTCTGTGCGTCGCCATGTTCAAGCAGAAAGCGCATCTCCTCAAGCACCTGTGCTCGGTCCACAGAGGAGTAATCGCAGCGCCCGACAACACATTTACCTGTTGCTTCTGCTCGCTCAGCTTCGACAGCCTGCAGGAGCTCATAAGACACTTGTCGGGGCCACACAACAATTTACTCCTGAGCAAGAATCTACACGACTAGCGACGGGGCTGAAGGTCGGCCGGCTATCACGCTGTCGGAGTCTCGCAAGATTGTTTCCTCCCGAAAAAACAACACCCGTCGAAATTCCATGAAAGGTTTTTTGCTTCTTTTTTTCCGGATGTAGAAACAGGCGGATCAGTTTGGAATCGCTTCGGAGGGAAGAAGACGTCTCGCAAGATTGTTTCCCCCCGAAAAAAAAACACACGTGAAAATTCCACGAATGGTTTTT
>JAPYZC010004102.1:0-10847 GCA_030522665.1 Ichneumoninae sp. A BG-2022a
ATATTTATATTTATATTTATATTTATATTTATATTTATATTTATATTTATATTTATATTTATATTTATATTTATATTTATATTTATATTTATATTTAACGTGATTTTTTGTTTAGGTTGGCGATACCCAGTATGGAACTCCGGTGGACGTCTGGGCGATCGGCTGCGTGTTCGCCGAATTGGTCCGCGGCGAAGCACTGTGGCCCGGCAAGTCGGACGTCGACCAGTTGTACCTCATAAGAAGAACCCTCGGGGACCTTCTGCCAAGGCACATGGCGATTTTTCAACAGAACGAATTCTTCGCCGGAGTCACTTTACCCACTCCCCAAACAGTAACACCCCTGGAAAATGCCCTGCCCGAGAGATCGAACACTCCAGTTCAAGTGAGAAGAAATCGTATTTTTATCCAAGATTTTTCTCTACACAATTGTAGGATATGAATTAATTTTTTTCTTCAATTTTTTTACAGATCGACTTTCTGAAGAAATGCCTGGACAAAGATCCCGAACTCAGATGGACCTGCGACCAGCTGCTTCAGCACGTGTACTTTGAAAATTTTAGCTTCAAAATGCCGGAAACCGAGGCCGACGAGTTCGACAAATTGAGAAAGTATCGCGATCGATCGAGGGCAAGTTTCACAAATATTAGAAAACATGTTCAGAATGTTCGACTATACTTTTATAAGAAAATAATATGAAAACTTCAATTTCCAACTTTTCTAAGAAAGCAATATGAAAACTTCAATTTGCAACTTTTATAAGAAAACTATATGAAAATTTCAATTTTCAATTTTTATGAGAAATCAATATGACAATTTCAATTTTCAACTTTTGCGAGAAAGCGATATGAAAACTTCAATTTGCAACTTTTATAAGAAAACGATATGAAAATTTCAATTTTCAATTTTTATGAGAAATCAATATGACAATTTCAATTTTCAACTTTTGCGAGAAAGCGATATGAAAATTTCAATTCTCACCGTTTTTTTTTCAGAATTCGAATTATAGCCAAATGGTGCTGCCCCAACTGACGAAAAACGGTGGAATGGTACAGAGCCATCACGACAACCGTCCGAAGAGTTCTTCGCTGAGAGGTCATCCCGACTTTGACCACCTGCCGACGATACGCGGCTGCAACTAGCGATCCCCGTTAACCCTTGCAAGACAAATGTAATATAATAACATATATATACATATATATATATATTATATATACTATATATATTATACGATTGTTCCATGCTTTGTAAAGACGTAACGAACTATTCCTCGTATATACTACGTAAACGAAATTGTCCACAACTGTTCTACGATATTTTACTAATTCTTTTTTTTCTTCTTTTTTAATTTGATTAATTATCTCTGGAGCGTAGACACGTGAGTGCGGTCCGGACAACGATTTAAAAGAATGTTTTATTTCGTGACAACGGATGTTGTATAACGATATACTATTGATATACAGGGCGTGTAAGATTTACGAATGTGTTAATGAAAACTGTACGAAAGAGTTGCAAAAAAAAAACAAGCGTTGTTTACTTATTTCATGGCAAAAAACAAAAATGAAAAAGTATAATAATAAAACTCATATTCGTAGTTTCTTGAGAGATTCAAAGTAATTCATCTACACGTGAAAAAGAAAATATATATATTTCACTCGGTGGGAAAATGCGAGAACCCCCATTTTCTCACCTTGTGAAATAAAATTTATCGGATGGTCGTGCGAAAAACGTTTTCTGAACTCGTGTGATTGCAACACTTGCCTTCGGTCCGTGCTGCAAAATCACACTCGTCATATAAAGGTTTTTCGCACTTGTATCAGAATGTACTATTTCCTCCTCCTCTTTCCTCCCTGTGTATTAGAATCCAGCTGTCCAAGATACTCTAAACGCTTCGGTCTGTCCTCGACCAGGTATGTAAGTCTCTATGAGTTTCTACGCTTTTTTGCAAAAGGCATGAAGAATTAATCCTCGTATATACTGCATCAACAAAATTGTCTACAATTGTTCTCAGATATTTTACTGAACTTTTTTTCTTTTTTTATATATTAAATATGTATTTACAAAATATATACTTTATTTCACTTGGTGCGTAAAGTGCAGTTTTACGCACGCTTCGCGCACGTAAAACTCCTCTTTCGCACCTTGTGAAATAAAATTTCGTACGATACTTGTGCGATAAACGTTTTCTTAACTCGTGTGATTGCAGCACTCGCCTTCGGCTCGTGCTGCAAACTCACACTCGTCAGAAAAAGTTTTATCCCACTAGTATCGTAATGTACTATTATATATGCTCTGCAGCCAAAAGAGGCAACATGCAACTACACACTAGTTAAATAAAAATTGAAACATACTATTTTCTTTGTATCCGTGAACGGAGAAATTCGTTCATAAATTATCAATGTCAACATCAAATAATTTTCTCTCTCGTCCGAAGATGCCTAAATGCAACCGAAAGAATGATTTAAGAGAATGATTTATTTTGTTACAACGCACATCTTATAACGATATACTATTAACATACAGCACGTGTAAAATTTACAAATGCGTTACTGAAAGCTGTACGAACGAGTCGCAAAAAAAATTGAGCATTTTGAAAAAAAATAATAGTAAAATAACTCAGAGTTTTCGAAGTAATCCATAATTATGGGTACAAAATTTCTATGTCTTCTCCTCCTTGTCCCTGTGTATTAGAGGATCCAACTTTCCGAGAAACGCAAAATGCTTCGGTCTGTCCTCAGGTGGTACGTAACTCTCTACGAGTTGCCACCAGCCCAGGTGCAACGCGAAGATTCCACCGAGCGCAACGAAGATCACTTTGTAGCGGCTGAGGAAACTCGGACTCTTCGGAAGCTCAATTTTTTTTATTTTTTCCTGTCCCATGTTGAGCTCCAAGGTCTTACTCGTTTATCCTCTGAAAATTCAAAAGCGTACAATGGAACACAATGTTTTTTCTCAAAAAATATTTTACGTTTATTTATTTCCACCTTTTCTATACACGGGTCAAACTCTGTGTACCAAAGTTGCAAAAAATGCTAGCATTATATAGAAGCAGATGTAAAAATGTATAACATTTTTTATTTATTTATTTATTTGTTTGTTTATGTGACAAGATTCTTAGATAAAAATCGACGATAAGATTTTCTGTAAATAAATGTTAAAAATTTGAATAAACCTTGTATGCAGCGTGTGTGCGGTTCACATTTCTGAGTTCTGTGCAAAGTTGTTATTACGACAATAAAAATTGCATTTACAATCGCAGCAGCCTAAGCGACGGAAGCTCGAGCCGAGCCGGCGAGTCGTAAGGGTCGTCTGTTTAAGGACGAAGAAAATACATAAATATACACGAAATATAATAAACTCACTCGAGAACTTGTGTTCGATAATTGTTCGCAGAGATATTTGACAATCACATGTTGTATCGTTGTGAAACCGTGAAAAGATATTTCCGTACTGTGTTGCGGACAACGCAGGTTATGTCCAGTTATGTCGTGCCCAGAATTTTCGGTCGCGGCGCGGCGAACTTACGTGACGAGTACTATAGCGTATCGTCAGCTGTGTCGATATAACACAGAAGTATATGGAAGCGTGCTCTCGACGAGAACGTGGAGCTTGGCGAATAACCGGATATTTAACCGGTAAACAACCGCGGTTGTTTATAATATTTTACCGGATGCTATTTATCCGCGCCAGTTCGCATCAATAAGTCTGTTTGTTATTATTATTATTATTAATGTAGTTGGGGCTGGCTTCGGAAGGTCTGTTTGTTTTCTGCGTAAGCACGAGCACTATTTTACGTGGAAAGTGTATCTATATTTATTGGATATATAGACACAGCTTCCACGTAAGATCGAGCGCTCTGCTCCAGCTTACTCTGAAAACGATCGAACCTATTGCGTGCGGTTATTTTGCGCACAAGACGCCGGCCGCTGATATAATCTTTTCGGAACGATATTCGCAACGAACCAACGATTTTCTGTCCAGACTTGGCGCACGGCATAAATTCGCACGTAAAAGGAAAAAGAAGAACAATGAAAAAATCAGCGGCTCGCGATCTCACCACAAATTAGATGAAACTGACTGAAACGGGAACGATTATTTTAGATGATCTTAAGATCAAAGACCAGATTTGCGAGCTCTTACGTCGGAGAAGAGCTCGACCTTGAAAAAGGCTCGATTACAACCATTACAACCTTGTGAATGATAACGCATAGATCGGTGACTCGGCAGTAGTTTGCTTGTCTAGTTTCTACAGTCGAAACTGATGTTCGAGTAAATTTTTTAAATGTGTTTATCAATGTGATGACCTTCATTCTACGATAAAGCTGACCGAGGTGGTCGATAGTAACGCACTACTGACGTATATACATGACATGGTCTGAAAGATAATATTAAAAAATTCGTAAAAATATGGAATCTTGTATGTTTTTTATGTGATTATCAACGTGATAAAACCGAGAAGTGATCGATAGTATTTCACGTCTGACATAGGTTGCATCCTATGTAACTTTTAGTATTAACTATACTGTTTCTTTAACTAATATTATATGGTTTTATAAACCAAGCGCCATGGAAAAAAATTATGTCTAATGTAGGGCAGACAATTAAATACGACATCACTAGTCGAACCCCTACACGGTAGGTTGCCTTTTATCACCCGCAACCCCATCGCAGCCCTCCGTGATTCGTTATTAACCCTGCGTGCTTACTCTGGGTCTTTGAAGGAACAGTCGACATTTAAAACGTTCAGTTTTTTTTCTTCGCTTTTTCGACTATGCTTCAATTTTTATTAACGGTTTTAAACTTTCGACTTTGGCAACGTCTGCGCCGTGCAGTAAACACTTCAAGTAACCCAGATTTTTTTAAAGCCTTGTAAACATTGTTCTCTAAAATTCTGTTCCCTAAAAGACCCAGTGTACACACCGTGTCTCTGAAAATATAGTGTATACATGCGGGGTTAAGCGAACCGAATTACCCCAAGTGGCGCACGCAGTTTCCGACTGGTGGATCTGTTTCTGCAACGGTAGTAGTTTATCTGGATTCCAAACTAGTATATAAAATGAATGAAATGTGCATCGACAGCTCAGTTATCATCAAACTAGAGTAGCCGAAAGGGCTTTGCGTTTCAAAGGATAACTCTGTCAGTCAAGGTTCATAGCTTGAACGGCTTTAAGTCGCGTAGTTGTCCTCTCTTAAATTACAAAGACTCAATCGTATTTGGTTTTAATTACTTAGTAGAAACAGTGTATCGTCGCGAAGATACTGTGAATTACTAGACAAATACATATGTGCAACGCACGAACAATTATATGAACGACAATTGTACCGACTGAAGTTACCACCGATAATAAACTCGATAGAACTACCCTGAGTACAGACAAAGCTTCCTTCAACAAGATATCTACGTATAGGGTAGAGCGTTGCAAAATGGGGCAACGGGGCAAAACGGGGCTTTTGGGCAAAACGTCATTTTTCAATAATGTTTGGACGCGTGAATTCGCCCTATCGGATACATCTGGCTTTTCTGCCCAGTTTTGCCACCTTGTCCGATCCAAAAATTATTGGAAAATTTAGTTGTGCCCAAAAACCCCGTTTTGCGCCGTTCCCCCATTTTGCCTCGCTCTCCCCTACCTGTTACCTCGGAGTCAGTCGCTCGCACCTATCGTCCTAAAACCATGAAACTAATCAGTGCAAAAGAAGAGATCTGCGTCCCCACGTTGACCCGAAAAGAGAGGTCGACTGTGGGACTTACTCCCTTATACACTCTAACGGATTGCGTACGATGTAATGCATGATATGGTTACGAAACATAATCGAAAAAAAAGGTTAAATACATAAACAAGTGGATTGCAATAAAGCAGAATTGTCGTAAAACGTTAAACAAATGGTTAAGATAATTAAAAAAAAATGCAAATGCATTTGTTTGTAGCAGCGTTGGGATAAGAAAAGAAAGTTTACAAACAGTATTATTATTGCGTATAGTTTAGTTCGCTTCATCGTCTTACAGTTTTCCGAGCATTATTGTGCAAACGGTAAACTGTCGGCTATCCAAGCATTAAAAACGCGTTAGTGCGAGCGAAAACGCACGAGTACTGGGCAAAGCTAACTGAGTTGCAGCGTGTGCGTTTACACCGATACAGCCAGCGCAAGAGGTGGCTGGGGTACTCACTAACGGGTACCCCAGCAAAAGCGTGCCAAGAGCTCCCATAAGGACTACGTTTCTATACACATCTATGTTATCTGGCTGTGTACAAACTTCGCTTCAGCAAAAGGCGAAAAAAATTAAAGACAAAGATAATCGGGCAGTTTTCGTTCGATGTCCCGCGAGTGGATAGACAACATTGGAAATGTTTCTGTATCGAAGAGAAATATTCCGGCCGCACTTGGTACACAAAGCTGTAACGATCCTCCGGAGACGATGGCCGTACGTTGTTGTTTTGCCTCCTCGTTGAGGAAGCTTTTGGTGAAAAAATTTTTTTTCGAGGTTTCAATGAAAACGTGTTCAGAATGTACGAAAACATTGAATAATCACTTTTGGAACCTTTCCGGTTGTTATGATTTGGAGCAGTTGTCATCGCCTCATCGCCTGTGTTGCATCCTACACAGAAAAAAGTAATTTCGTAAAATCGGAATTGCGGTGTATACAGTAATGCAGACATTACTTTTGCGCAAAAAGTGAAGTGACACAAAGCTCATGTGACGCATCGCATTTCTCCTAACGGCACTCAAACTCTGCGTTACTTTAAATTGTTCGTAAAAGTAACGTTGATATTTTAATGAACTTCAATTAAAAATACGTCGAAATACGTGGCAGTTCATTAAAAAAAAAAAAAACCTTCAAAAAATTTCAAGACCTTTCCCGTAAATTTTTAGCGTTTTTCAACATCATCAAACGGCACGATAAAACGCCTGCAAAACTTCGAACAAGGCCTTATCTTGTGTATTTTTTTCCGTATAACACGATGGACACCTCGGATTTTTCCTAGCTCCATTGGGAGCCGAGATATCGATCTTCGAAAATCACGAAAATGGACATTTTTAAAAAATTGGCTCAAAAACTGAAAAATCGTTGTGCAATCGATTTTTTTTGTTTCAAGGCTATATTCCACGTATTTTTTCCCGCTGATCACGAATATAACAAGTATTTTATACCCACCCCAATATTTTCCATTTTAATCCCAAAAATACAATTTTTCGTGCATAAAATCGAGATTTTCAATGGCCCACTGTACTTTAAGCCCAAAAGGGCCAGCGAATTCGTATTCAGTGGGAAAAAATACGTCGAAATACGTGGCAGACCATTTTAAAAAAGGAAAACAATATTTCGCCTAAAAATGTCAAGGCTACCACAAATATAACAATTATTTTACTCCCAACGCAATATTTTTTTTTACTATATATATATATATAGAAAGTTAAATTGCACCGCTAAACACAGTGTACAGACAGCTACACCACCGTCCATCCAGAATATGTCGAATATTCGTCAAATGTTTGCGCACCGTTAAACTCGCAACATTCACAACAAAAAACTTTCAATTATTTTCTCTTGTCTTTTTTTTCTATTTCCGATGATCTTAACCCTATCTTTGAGGAATAAAATAATTATCTTTGTAGCTGTTCGCGCAAACCGGCGCGAGGGAACGCGAGTGCGCTTTGGTCCACGTTGACTGCACGCAAATATCGATCGCGGTGCTATATCGCATGCACTTTGCGAATACGGAGCCAACAGACTCGCGACTAGAGGGATAGTTCACTCCACCACGCTTCCTCGACGGGTCGCGGTTTCTCAATTTCTCGCTCCAAGCATCGTCATAACCAGCTCGTCACGAAACGCGGCGCGTGTCTGTAAGACGATAATTCGCTTTTTAAAACGCGCCACGACACACATCGACTCTGTCAAGGTACCGGGAAACACGAAATTCATGCTTACAAAAATTCCGTAGGACCTCCTAGAAAAAGCCCCGTCAATGCATTATCAGATTCTTCGTTTACTCAGCGACAGCTTTTTTTTACACCCGATTTTGGAACGTATGAAAATTACAGTCGAGTCGAAGCTCCTTAGTTACGTAGAATTTTGATGGTCCGAGATTCGCTCGCGACCGTCGGTGGCTCGTTGCACCTTCGCCCGTGGCCTCTCGCTTCAAATGCAGCTCAGTGCTTCGATTTATAAATAAATTTGCCCGTTCGCTCCGCAACCGCTACAGAAAGCTACAGCCTTATTTATGTTATTTATTTTATTTATGTTATTTAGTTTCGCTACTTTGTTTATTGTATTCACTGTATTGATTATATTTTATTCCTTCGTCTCGACTCTTCGCTCCATACTCGAGTGCCTCGACCGGAGAGACGGAAGTGCTCAATGTGCGGAGTGCGGTACGCGCGGGGTGTCGGAAGACGAACGAAAAATTAGCGAATTAGGGCGGCCGATAATAACAACTAAAAATAGACCACACTTGTGCAATTCATTCAGAGCCGTCGGATCGTCGGGACGGCGCATCTCCGAGGTGTCGCACTGTCGCTCGAGAGGAATTATGAAGTCTGTTAAATTGTCGTCCGGACATGAAATGCCGATCGTGGGTCTCGGGACGTGGCAGGTGACGTGAAACTCGAACTTAGAGACGAATTTAAAAAAAAATATAAAAACGCATAGACCGTTTCTGCAACTCGAGTTATTTGGTGCTTCAGGCGAAACCCGAAGAGATCGAGGCGGCGGTCGGCAGCGCTTTGGAAAATGGGTACAGACACATCGACACGGCGTTCAACTACGCCAACGAGGAAGCGATCGGCGCGAGTTTGAAGAAATGGTTCGAGAAGGGCGGCAAGAGGGAGGACCTGTTCGTCACGACCAAGGTAACGACTCTCTCGCAACGCTCGTATCGTATAAAATATTTGTTTAATTTATTGCAAGCAAAAAAAAAAAATTGAAAAAATGAAGTAGAATTGAAAAACTCGCAGAGTTTGGAGTTTGAAGACTGAGTGTGTCGTGCGTTTTTCAGTTGCCGCACTACGGCAACAGGCCGTCGGACGTCGAGAAGTTTATGAAGCTGTCCCTGGAGAGGTTGGGCCTGGAGTACGTCGACATGTACCTCGTGCACATGCCGTTCGCGTTCGTTCAGGACGGGAACAACTTCGCATCGGCGATGAACGAGGACGGCAGTTACGTTCTGGATCTCGATAGCGAGCCGACAGCCGTGTGGAAGGTCTGCAAATTAAAATGCCATTAAAGTTCCTGATGTAACAAATAAAGTGATGTTTGAGGGTTGCAGTCAAGAGCGCAACAACTTAGTGGTTTTTTGTTTGAAGGAAATGGAGAATCAGGTACGACACGGACGGGCGCGATCGATCGGTCTCAGTAACTTCAACGAGAAGCAGATACAGGACGTCTGCGATATCGCCGAGATAAATCCGAGCAACTTGCAGGTGAATTGATTAAATTGTTTTGCAAATATTTCTTCGTTCCTGCGAACGAATTAAAAAAATAAACAAATAAATACAAAAGATTTATTCTTTTGCTTACTCATAGAGGAATACTTTTTTTTTTTGTTGAAAAAAATGTTTTCGAGATTTTAATGGAGACCACAGTTGGGCAGTACTTGAAGTTTCATCATCAATAGAAAATTCTGTTTATATTGATATATGATCATCTATCTGAGCTTATCAATAAGTATAATTTTAACGAGAATTTATCTCTAAAAAATTTCGTCAAAATCATACGATAAGGATACACCCCTTCCGTTGTCCTTATACAAATGTTTAAACATATTTATAAACAATTTTTTTGGAATATATATTCAAAAAAATTCAGTTAACGATTTTTTACAATAATCGATTTGCACCGTTTAAATTTTATGAAAAGCAATCATTTGTTAATGTTCCAAAGAATAGCGCAAAGTAATTTGCACATGGCTTCTTCATTTATTACAATCCAAATTTATTACAAAATTGTAATAAAAAGAAAGCCATGCGTAAGTTACTTTGCACTTTTTTTTAGTCTAAATAACGCTTAACGCACGACAACAGTCAATGTTTGTTTTTTTTACTCGCAGGTCGAGTTGCACGCGTATTATCAGCAAAAGAGCCTTCGAAAATTCTGCAAAGCTCGCGACATCGCGGTGACCGCGTACAGTCCTCTCGGTTCGCCCGGCGCCAAGGTACACTTCCAGTCGAAATACAACTACAGTATTGACAAATTTCCCGATCTGCTCGGTAATCCGGTCGTACAAAAAATCGCTGCGAGCCACAACAAGACGACGGCCCAAGTGTTGCTGCGACAATTGGTGCAGGAGGGCGTGATCGTTATACCGAAGAGCTCTTCGCCGGAGAGAATCAAATCGAACATCGATCTGTTCGATTTTACGCTGACTGACGAGGAGATCGCGACTCTGGACGGGTTGGACCAGGGGCTGAATGGAAGGATATTTGATTTTCTCTTTTTCAAAGGGTAATCGATCGACGTATCGATACATTGAATAGATCACGAAATGAAGTTAACTATTCACGTACGGAGCACCTCGATTCCACTCGCTTAGCGAGTACTTAAGGAGGTTGGAACGAGTGGTGTTCATTTTGCCGAAATTCGAGAAATTCGGGTAAGAATTGCAAACACTTCCCAATGTTATAAAAATCTGAAAAAATTCATTAAAAAAATTCTTATTATAGGCACTGAAAAGATTCATTTTGCATAATAATAATTTCAAAATGTTATTAACAAATTGTTGACAAAAAAATTGTTCATCAAAATATGTGGTAATTCAACTTTTTTTTAAATAAAAATGATTCGTTCATTTTTCGGAATACGTATGAATTTTTTCAGATTTTTATCTTTATTTTGATTTTTCTTGTTTTTTACA
>JAPYZC010004103.1:0-10842 GCA_030522665.1 Ichneumoninae sp. A BG-2022a
TTTGTCCGATGAGCAAAAAAAAAAAGCGCGAATACGCACTGATAATGATTTTCAAGAGAAAGAGAGAGAATAAAAAAGGGCGGAAGCGCGTCGAGGATATAGAGAGCGGATGGAAACGAGGGAGGCAGTAAAACCGTGCAAGATGGGCGGGGGGGGAGGGGGGGGGGGTGGTTCGCGGGGGTGTAGAGACGAGGGCCGCGTGGAACGGGTAGAGACAACGGGAGCCCACACAGCGTTATAAGATCGATAGCTGATGTGATACCGACCCAACCCTACCCACGAGCAGCGCGACTCCGAACTGAACCCAGCGCGACCCTTGGTTCGTTCACCCCCGCGGCTGCACATTCGCGCCATTATCTGTTCCAAATGTCGTCAGCGGCGTCGTTTCGTTTACGTTGCGGTGCGGCCGTCTCCCTTCCATCCGCTATCGGACAAGCGCGAGAGGCTCCTCTCCTCCTCTTATTTCCCTCTTTCCCCCTTTATTCTTCGCCCGTGCCCGGCTATCTCCGTTTCGCTTTCTTCCTCCATTCTTCCCCATCGCGCGACCGGTCGAATCAGCCCCATCGTGCCTCTCCCTCCCGCTCTCCCATCGTCCCTTCGATTTCTCTCGCTTCCACCGTTCATCCCCCCTCTCCCCGTTTATGTCTTTATCTCTTTCCCAGTTTCGCCATCTGGTCCTGTCTTCGGTTCTCTCTCGATTCCGCGCTCTCCTCCCCCCCCCCCGTCGCCCCCCTCCCCGCGGCTCTTCTCGTTTTCCGACCACTGTAGCATCCCCGCACCTCAAAAGACCCCGCGAAGCCCGGAAAACCACCCGCAACTACCTCGTACCCATTTTGCCAGCGGTAAAGGGAGCAGCAGCCGGAGAGGTCGGTAGCGACGAAGGAGCAGCGGGAGGAACCACCCTCTCCTAAAGCCGCTCCCCCCCCCCCCTCCCAACCCCCCGGGCCGCGTCGCCTCGCTTCCCTTGTTTTTAAGGTTATGCGTTTGCCCCGCATTACGACCCATTCCGAGTGCTCGCGATCCGACGAAACTCCAACGCCGAGCTCTGCTCTACCCGTTTTACGAATCCTTGATTCCCGGCCCCTCCGCAGCTTTCCGCGTATACGTATATATAAATCCTCTTGTATGTCGGCCCTGCCCTCTCGCGTCTTTGGGCGTTTGGTATACTTGGAAGCATTACTCTCGTTCGGTGATTCCTCAAGTATTGTTATTAATATCTCCGGCCTCGTTTATATCATTAATCGTTGAGTAAGTTTGGCATTTTAGTAATTTTGTAGACGAATTGGGGAGAGGAAGGTTTTATTGTAGTTTCTGTTTTCCGTGAATGTTCTTGGTTTCTAATGGAATGCGCCTTACGGCATCGTTTCGCGAGCATTAGTGTGCCGGGGAAACGACGACCGGGGACCAGCGGGGGTTCAACAGTGAAACTACTGTGCTCGGGAACTCCGAGCGAAACGACCGAGTGTGTCCTGCCTTCGGCGCGTTGGGAATGTGCGTGGGGACACGTTGTTTCTATTGCGAGAAGTTTAGACAATGGGGCACGCTCGACATTGCGAAACGTTTCGCTGCACGCGCGAGGGTCTGGTCGAATATCGATGAATTCTTTCGCGGGGCACTCTGTTTCTCGGACGGTTAGGATTGAGGATATGAAAAATTACGGACGGCGTGACGTTTTTTTTTCGAAATTGCACCCGGATAAATTATTTATTTTCACGAGTTTTCCGCATATAAATATTTATTTTATAAAAATAATTTATTGCAATAAATTTTTATGCTGTTAGCATAAATATTTACTGAGTTCAATAAAATATTTCAATCTTTAATTATTTTTTTTGGGTGTGAAGATGTTTGATCGACACGATTCGTATCTACTTGCGAACTTGCACCCAGTAAAAATATTTATTTTCACGTGTATACCGCAAATAACTATTTATTTTGTTACAAGATTTTCTTATAATTAATGTTTATGTTAATTGTAGTATTTATTTAATTCTATAAAATATTTAAATATTCAATTATTTTTCCGTGTCTACTTGCAAAGTTAAAAAAAGTTAAGAAAAGTTACTTCGGTTTCCCGATTTAAGGAAGGGTTTGCCCACAGTTTACCATAGACTCGGAACTTAATTTTCGTTTCCGCGAACCCTTCTCCGAAGAAAGCTCGAAGTAAATAGCGCAAATAGGCCTGGAAGTTTTTTTCTCATCGACGTCTCTTTTATTTTGATTAATTTTGCCGCGCACTGAGAATTTTAATAATTTTTTTTTTTTCTCACCGGGGCCCGACCCGTCACGGACAATTTCCTTAACCCTCGAGTGCATGGCCAGTCGAAGGTCGTCGGCGTTCTTCGCCCTTTCTCCCGTTCTCCCTCTCGTCTCGCTCGCTCGGCATACTTCCGGCGGACGCCTAAATTTAGGCCTTCGCCGGACACGAGATATGTGGGCTCTCCGGCGTTGCGCTCGTTCGCGGATGTACGTGAACGTGAGTAGAGCGAGACCGGTGCCACGCACCATCCAGAACGAGAGGGAGAGTCGCGAACGAGGAGACCGAGGGAACGCGAAAGAGTACATGGTACCAGTTTATAAACAAAATCAAAAAAAAAAAAAATTAAAATGAACATGACTAATAACATTCAAGTAACAACTCTTCATCCTTTCACCATAATCGCTAAAGTAATTCGCACGACGATCAACGAAATGATAACAGTTTATAAACAAAATTTTTAAAAATTTTAAAAATAAAAATGGACATCACTAATAACATTCAAGTAACACCTCATCCTTCTCTCACCCTATCGCATACAGTAATTCTCACGACGATCAACGAAGTGGCAAACATTTAAAAAAAAATAAAAAAAGCAGTTATAAATTTCAAGCAATAACTTTTCACCATCTCTCGATAACCGCGACAGAAATTCACACGTCGATCAACGAAATGGCAAAAATAAAAAAAAATAAAAAAACCAGCGATAAAGGTTGTATATAGGTGTACATCGGCACGCAAGGCTCGAAAGACGAGTCTTGCCGGGCCTACGCCATCACGCATTCACCCTCGCCGAATCCAGACCTGCCGCAACTCCTTTTTCCTTTGGTCCCTTCCTCCCCCCGTTAGCGGCAGTCGGTTCTCTGTGCCAGTCCCTATCTCCGCTCTCTTCGCCCTCGCGCTCGCCTCTCCGTACCTACACACCGAGGCGCGTTGAACGCATTCAGCGGCAGGCACGTATAGAGACAGATAGCGGACATACCGCAAATCCAGAGTCAGGCACGCACTCGTTTTTTCGTCTCTATCTATCTCGTTTCTTCCTCCACCGCGGGCCCCGTCCCACCTCCGTCGATGAGAGTTCTTCTTTCTTCGTCGATTCCACATCCCTTTACCCCCCCCCCCTCGGCCCCCCCTCTCGCGAGCGCGGTGTACTTCAATCTCTTTTTCTCTCGTCTCTTTCCTTCGCTCTTTCGTGTCAGTAGCTTTCCCTCCTTTCGACCCCCTCCCCCCTCCCCCTCCCCCCTCTCACTTTCTCTGTCCCTCTTCTTCTTTCTTTCTCTATCTCGATGCCTCTGCCGGCACACCAAGCGCTAACCGTACGTGCCGTCTGGCTACACCGTGCCCTGGTCGGGACCCCCTCTTCCCCCCCCCCGCTCCCCCGCCCCTCACTCGCCTAAACCCCCTCGCGCTATGTGTGTCTCTCTACCCCGCTCTCACCGTTGCACATCCTCCAGCACGCCGACTCTCTTTCGCCTCTCCGGGCGTCCCTCCTCGCCCCACGGCCATGACGAGGGGTGAACGAACCTACTAAATGACGGCCATGAAAACAGCCGAAGCTCGCGCGGGCACGAAGGATCGAGAGACTCGCCCGAGGAGGACCGAAGACGCTAGGGGGACCCTCTGTGCGGCTCTCCACTCTTTCTTATACTTCTTTTTTTTTCTTTTCTTTTTTAGTCTTTTCCCCTCCGCCTTGTACTTGTTACTCTCCGAATGCTTTTTCAATGTCTTCGGGGACTCGCCATACCTTCAGAGGCTGTTTGGATCGATCGGCTCAATTTTTAGGAGCTTTTTAGGAATTTCTTTTTTTTTTTTTTGGGTTATTGGTGTTTTAAAGAAATAAAAAAAATTGCTCGGGTTTATCGCAATGTTTGGTTGCCGGTTTCGGTTCGGGCGGAACTCGTTTCCTGCTTCGTCGTCGGGAGACTTGGGACTTTTCGCCAAGAGCGGGAAATCGTCGTCGACAGGTTTGCTGTAGCAGCTTTTTAGGAATTCCTTTATTTTTGGTTTATTAATATTTTGTAAACGTTTCAAAAATCGCTCGAGCTTACCGCAGTTTTGAAGTTTCGTTGCGGTTTTTGGGTCGGACGAAATTCGTTTCCGATTTCGTCGACGGAAGGTTTGGATCTTTTTCACTAAGAGCGAAAAATCGTTGAGGCCGGTTTATTAATATAAAAAAAAAATTAAAAACTTTCTTCAGTTTACCGCAGTTTTGAAATTTCGTTTTGGGCAAAACTCGTTTCCGGTTTCGTTGTCGGGTGGTTTGAGTCTTCTTCACTGAGAGCGAAAAATCGTCGTCGACAGATTTGCCGTACATGGTGCGAGTGCGAAAGAATTGTGTCTTTCTTTTTTGCTTTTTTTTCGTCCCTATTGTAACATTGCGCGGGTCATCGTTCGAGGGGGGGACGAGAAGCGCGACACGGGTCTCTGGAAGGGCATCGAACCTGGCGCTGGACGAAAGTGAGAGGTCACGCGATTCCCTCCTTAACGTTGTAATACTTAGTATGTTACGAGGGTACGTGAATCGAGAATTAATACTAAGTGAGTGGAGCCAGTCGCCGTGCGCTGATGAATGACAAGTGAATACACTGCATCATCGTCGTTCAACTCTCGTACGCAAGATTGATTAATTAATTAGCCATTACGCAATCGGCGGATAAATCATTCCCATACAGAAAAACGCCCGGCGCCACAAAATCTTCAAATATTAAGAATAATTAATTAGCCATTACGCAATCGGCGGATAAATCATTCCCGAATAGAAAAACGCCCGGCGCCACAAAATCTTCAAATATCCAACGAAATATTCAAAGCAAAAAAATTAAATCCAAGTCTCCCCACTCCCCTCTTTGCTCGAGCTTTTTGAACATTTGGTCTATTTTTGAAAATAAAATTGCAATAAAATTTCATTTATTTTTGGCCAACTTGCCAATTAGTTAATCGAAATAGTTACCCATTAATTCAAGTAATTACAAAATAATGAAGTTGTTACGACAATAACTAACAAACAAATAAATAACTAATAGTAGCTAATAATAAAAAGTGCAAAGAAGCTTGAAATTCGTCAAGCCCTTTGCGGCCCTTTGCCGACTGATGGAAGAATGGTAATGAAAAAAAACCGAAGGTACCTTCGCCGTGACACTC
This sequence comes from Ichneumoninae sp. A BG-2022a, assembly GCA_030522665.1. Lineage (NCBI taxonomy): Eukaryota > Metazoa > Arthropoda > Insecta > Hymenoptera > Ichneumonidae > Ichneumoninae sp. A BG-2022a. The sequence goes on from JAPYZC010004103.1 coordinate 5,399, forward strand.
TATCCCTCGGCAAATTGCACCGTGGGAGGATACAAATGGGGAAATCGAGTCCAGATAGTGAGACGATTCGGGGAAGACGCGAAGGGCAAGACGGAGCGGGAGGAGGGGAGTAAGAGGGATGGAGGTAAGAGCCGGAACTGCTGCGAGTCGGCGCGTAGCCCGGAAATCCTTGGGGCACCTACCCTTCGCACCTGGGAGTGTCCCGGCCGGGGTGAGGGCAATTCTCAACAGTTTCGAAGGGCGTCGAACCTGCCCAGAAGTTCGATTCCTGGGATCGATTCGCGTTGACGTACAACTTTAACCTGTGTGCGAAATTTCCAACGCAGTACCTGGGCAACGTCTTCGGTACTTACTGCTCCTACATCTCTATATATATATAGACATACACATGCATGTGTATATATATATATATATATATGTATATATATATATATATATATTCTCTCAGCGCGTGCTGCGGCGTAAAGTTGCTACGTCGACGACGATACTCGAGTCTCTCGCGCATAAACTGCGTGCCGTGTGCGAGCGTATGGGTACGGGGGATCACGTGACACTCGACTTATCCGCGGTACAGCACGACCCGCAGGGCCGGATGGTTTCGTACCTTCTCTTCCGCCTAAGTTTCAAGCATTTTTAGCCACTCATTGCTCGTTATGTGTCTCGTCGCAAAAATATCTTGTTACATTTATTTATATGTAATAAAGAAGTTAATAATATATATAAATATATATATTATTTTGCATGCATGTGTCAATTTAATAAGCAATCGTTATATTATATTTATCGGGGAAGAGAGCAAATGAAATATCACGGGCGGTAATAAAAACTCTTCGAAAGAAAAGTGTTTTCTGAGACGGATTAAAAAACAAGAAATGTGTCATCAAAAATGTGTCAGCTTTTGACGACACATTTCTTTTTAACGTAGATGCGCCAGACTAAACAGTTGATAACTAAAAGTTGATGCTAGTCAAGAAAGTTGGTTACATAAATACGAACAGAAATGATGGAATTTAAGTTTTTGGCTCCATAATTTAATATTACCTGTTATCCAAGATTCATAACGACGTGCTTCTTTTAAAGCCCGTAAGATATTTTTGCGTAGGTCAAGGATCGAGGATGTTTATCCAACCGCACATTACGTGAAATCGCCCGATCGAATTCTCCAGCCACTTGCGTAGGAATGATTTGTTGTTTAGACTGTGCAGCGACCTGGCTGCAAAACGATACACACGATGGAATTGCGTTGCCGGAGAGGTGGTTGAAGAGAAAGAAAGAAAAAAAAAAAAAAATTGGCTGCGTTATTGTAGCTCTCCGCGTGCTCTCGAGAGGCACACGGGCCCTCGGCTCGGGCTTCATGTTTCGTTTCGAGTCGTAAAACCCGAGCCGCCTGAGGTCCCCGGTTACCTCGGCCCCGCCTAGGAGGTTCCCTCAGTCCAGCAGGGAGATTCTCTCTCACTCCCGGGCGCACCAATGTTCTCCAGCCTCAACCAAGACGGCCATTTCTTTTTACTATTTTGTTTTTTTCGTCGATTCGATTGTGTTCAGAATCGCCTGGTCATGGGAACAACTTCGGCCATATTGGCCGAGACCGAAGCCGAGATTGAATTGGCCGAAACGAAGATTTCCCGTGAGTTGGGAGAAACAGGAAACAGTTGTTCGTCAGCCAGGGATAAAATCGAAAAGCACTGAAATTTTATCGTAACGCCTTAAAAAAATTGTCAGTAATTAAAAATTGACCCTCACCGAGACTGAGCCAAAATTCGTCTACAAACTTGAAACCCTTTTCAATATTATACCAAATCGATCTCTGGTCCGTAAATTTCCGCTGCGAATAAAAAAATTAGGACTAAAAAATTCACCCTCTACCCTCGACGCACACCCAAAAATATTTATTTGCCGGCCGCCGTTTATTAAGATTAAGTAAAATATTTATTTTAATTAAGTAAATAGTTACGTAATTTAAATAAATAAAACAATTTTTTTTTTGGGTGCAGCGAAACTAAAAAAAACTTCGTCAATGAACTTAAAATCCTTTTCAACATTCCACCAAAACGATTTCCGGTCCGTAAATTTTCGCTCCGAAGTGCATCGAAGCCGTGTAGAAAAAAAGGGTCAAGGAAGCTGCGAGGGAGCATCCGGCGAGATAAATCCTCGAGAGGATGGTCCGCCCTGTTCGGGGATGCTGCGCTTGCGTTTTATTCGCGGAAAGGTCGTCGTCGCGGTTCGCGGACCCGAGAGCCCGGTTACCAGCGGAAAATGAAAATGTGACTGATACGTCGTCCGCTTTTTAAGGCCGCGCAATCCCGGGCTAGTCGAGGTCCCTCTGTACGCGCGGCAGCGGCCCTTCACGCTGCCAGATTTAATTACAAAAGTTACGAGGAAGTGGCAGCCGCCTCGTCGAGAGCGTCGCGGTGGTTTGGCAATACGAACGGAGAGACATCAACGAACGCTCCAGCGAAAATGAGGAAAAACAAAGACAGTCCGCAGAACGAGCGGGGCAAAGCATCGAGGGGGATGACAACGACCCTGGAACGACGAACGAGAATACCACTGTAACTGTTACACTCCACCTCCGGAGTGAGCCAACAAACGAAAAAAAATTTAAAAATGTAAAAAAAAACACCAGAAGTTTCAGAATTCCGGAAGCTTGCCAACCGCCTGCCCGAATCGACTGCCGTAACAGGCTATAATCTCGTGGTATCCCGCGATGTTCGAGGCGAAAGTTTTACCGGCTCGAAAGTTTCGCATGCCCATGCACTATCGATGCGCCGCGGTAACAGCATCCCTAAAAAGTCCGAGGATCTTGTAAAATAGCAAACATATTCGATGAAATATGTGACGTTAACGATACAGATCTCATTAATTTGAATAATTTGAAAGTACACACAGCTTCACAAATAAATGGAATTCAAAGCTGATATAGGGTATTGCACTGATTTATTCCAATTTATTGGGTTCATCTTGCTGAACATTTTAGCCTTGATTTTACGACACACAAAATATAAGGCCACTCAAATAATTCAAATATACATCAAACCATTAAAACGTTAATATTAATTGCCGACAAACTTTTTCCATAATTCGTTACTCGTCAATGGACTCATTCCTTCGTGCAACACACAAACGACCCGTCGTCCCGTAAATTAACCAATTAATATATCAACTTCCGGTCCGTTAACACCTAAATTATCGGATCAGCGGTTTTTGAGTGTTAGATTTTTTAAGTCGTTCATACAAACTTTTACGCATCGATTGATCACCCAGTAAAAGCAAGCTTGCGTTTAATTATCGGCTATTAATCTGCCGTTGGTCGTTCACTCTACACCGATATGGCGACACTGAATTCGGGACCGCTGGTTTACTAGCTGTGCCAAGCCATTAGGTAGCCTTGCGGGCTACCTAATGGCTTGGCACAGCTCATATAAATGTAAAAATCAATGTTTCACAAATTTATTATCGACCGTTAAATCGCAGTGAAAAACTTTCTCTTTAAATAGGGTAGAGCGGGGCAAATGGGGCAACGGGGCAAAACGGGGTTTTTGGGCAAAACGTCATTTTCCAATAATTTTTGGAAAATGACGTTTGAATTCGCCCTATCGGATGCATCAGGCTTTTCTGCCCAGTTGTGCCACCTTGTCCGATCTCAAAATGATTGGAAAATTTAGTTTTGCCCAAAAACCCCGTTTTGCCCCGTTGCCCCATTTTGCCCCGCTCTCCCCTACATAAATTGTAGCTTATGTTCGCGAGTCAAATTGTTCTCACGGTCAAATGTCTATGTGACCCAAAATTCGATGTGCCTTAATTTTTGATACTTCTCAAAGAACGCTATCAGCTCATACACATGTAAAACAATAATTTATGGTATTACAATTTTTTTCAAAACTTAAATACTTTTAACTTTTAATAGTGACACTTCGAAAATGTTCGTAATGCAACTCTGATTCGACTAGCTAAGGCGCAAGTACCGCCTTAACAGGACTTCGTCTCTCGTCTCCCGGCTCTCGGTTAGCGCGTGTTCCATAATTCCGCGACAAATATCGTGCTCCGGGAATTAGAGGTACTTCGTACCGAAGTCACCTTCGTCTTGAATACGCCTACGGGATTCTGGGTCGGCGACGTCACACGAGGCTAAAAGGCGTAGGCGTGCTGCGCGTGTACTTTGAACCACCTGCAAATATCAAGCGGATCGCGTGAGATCTTTTATATAAAAAAAAGTATATATAAAAACAAAAAAGAAAGTTGATATCTGAGGAACTTTGGCGCAAGGTATGTGCACGTACGTGTATAGCATCGCGGCTCGGTAATGTAGACGGCTAATAAACGTGCAGCGATTTTCGTATCTGTATGAAATCAGAGAAACCAAATTGGCAGTGTAGCGGCGCTCGGTCGGTAAGTGGGGAAGCTTTCCGGAACGTCGGATGGATTATTAGCGAGTCGACGAACGAGCGCCGGATCGGCCGAGTGTGAAAGAGACGCGAGACTACCGTGGGGAACGAGAGAAACCGAGAGAAAGAGGAGAGAAAGAGAGAGAGAGAGAGCGGGCGGGAAACCTCATGGAATTGGGTTAACGGACTATCGATCTGGCGGGTCACCTGCGACTTGCGAGAGTTCGATCTTGCGAGCCGGCTCGCCCACTTGCCACCTACCTCGACGAACTCCGAATCGTCCGTGCTATTCCAGATTTAAACCAAAAAAAATTAAGTTTCTTAGTTGAATTCGAAAAGCAGTAAATCAAAGAAATTTTACGATCCTGCGAGCCGAATCGCCCACTTGCCACCTAACTCGAACAAGTCCCAATCGTCTGTACAGTAGAACACCGATTAACCGTGCGTCTCAGTTTTTTTTTTTTTTTGTCTCGATGCAAACCAAAGTCACTGAGTACTTAAAAAAAATACTAACCTACGTACTATTAATTAAAAAAAATCAAAAGTTTTGCATTCTAGTTCACACTGTTTAATAATGAAGTGCAAGTTGTACCAAATGTCATTACAACTAGTCAAAATAAAGGCGTATCATTAGCCATTATTGACTTATCTACTTTCGCTGCCTAGTTTGGATTAACCGGGATTTCGATTATCCGGGGACTCCTCGGTCCCGAGAATCGGAGTCAATGGGGGTTTTACTGTACAATCCAAGATGTAAAAAATATAGGGGAGAGCGGGGCAAAATGGGGCAACGGGGCAAAAGTGGGTTTTTGGGCAAAACTAAATTTTCCAATCATTTTTGGATCGGACAAGGTGGCAAATCTGGGCAGAAAAGCCTGATGGATCCGATAGGGCGAATTCCGGCATCCAAAAATTATTGGAAAATGACGTTTTGCCCAAAAAACCCGTTTTGTCCCGTTGCCCCATTTTGCCCAGCTCTACCCTACATATATTACATTTTTTAATCTAATAAAAAAAAAAACAGTAGATCAACGAACTTAACTTAGCCTCTCGCCGCCT
>JAPYZC010004104.1:0-10840 GCA_030522665.1 Ichneumoninae sp. A BG-2022a
GTCGAATGAAACAAACATTTTTTTTTTCCAACCAAATACACCTTTGAACGTATGTCACCGCGCATTTGCTTAATCCAACCATTTTTTTTCCTCAGTGCGGTTGTCTGTGCTACGGTTGGCTATCCGGGTTTCAACCTTGAGGAATATGGATGTCACGTTGCATAGTTTCGTTGAACGGTAAAAAAAAAGAAAAGGAAAAAAATCAAATACATGGCCCGTTCGTGCGACGAGGACACACGGTCGCGATCATCAGAAAGTTTTGAGAATCCCGCGAGTGACTCGAATTAAAACTTTCTCATAATATCGGATTAATATGAGAAAATCGGCGTTTCAACTATCGCGAAACTTTCCTTGAAGCACTCTGGGTCGACAAAAAAAGAAGAAAAAAAAGATCACCTCTCCCCTTGCTTTCAACTCTCCGAGTTTAATGCACACGGAGGAGATTATAATTCATTAATTATCACAAAAGCAGGTAAGCTTTGAGACAAAGAAATTTTTTTTTTTCTTAGCGACGACTACTATTCCCAGAGGGATCAGTCTCACCCCATCGACTGCAATATCGGCTGCTCTTTTAGGACATGATAAAAAAAAGAGCGCCCTACACGACCTGCCCGGGTTCTGAGTACCTTGGCAGAAACGACTCCCCTGCGCACTGCGCCGAGCAATGCCCGTCCGTGTTTCGATTTTCGCCGAGCTTTTCGCCCTCCGCCGGCAGTCCAGCTTTTTAACCGCCCGGGGTAAAAGAGAATTTTTAAGCATACGTAATATCGAGAGAGCGGAAGAGCGAAAGGGAGAACCGAGTGAATTCGCCCTCGTCAAACTCCCAAGCTATATAGACTCTCGTACAACTCAGTGACCTTACTCGTCCTCCTAAAGTATATATCAGCTTCACGTACGGGTTTTCCTTTTTTTTTGTTAACGTTAATAATTTATTTGCAGTCCCCGAGGTATCCCGGTACGTAACGTATTACTCTCAGGGCTACGGCCGCTGCGATGCTATAAATCAAGGATTACCGAATGACGACACAGGGGTGCCCGAGGCGGTGGGAGTCGAGCTTTCCCGACGAATTTTATTTAAAAAATATCTCTTGCCTGTAAAAGCTTCGGGTTTAATATAACTTTGATAACGTTCGTTACTCAGTGAGGCAAGAAAGCCCAGGTACTCGGCAGTTTGAGCAAGAGAAACATTAACAAAACTGTATGTATAGGTCGGGGACGCAGTTCGCCAGGTCACACTGAGAGTGACGTTAAGAGATTCTCATACAGAACTCCTTCGCACAAGTTGTGGGCACACACGTAGTTCGTAGACTGTTACCATACTATACGGGAGCTGCGACATGCATCCCTCTATGACTACGTATTCATTCCGACGGCAAACTGCTCATTAATTGCATGTGGCATAGCTGAAATAGGGGGAAAGCGTCTGTCGCTAAAAGGATTGTGAATCTTAATATTGCTTCCTCATAGAGGAAGCTTTGTTTTGGTAAAAAAAAAATCGAGATGTTAATGAAAACATGTTCAGAATGTTCCAAAACGTCGAAAAATCACATTTAGAAAAAATGTCCGGATGTGCGTGTGTGTGTATGAAATGGACGTACAAAATTCAAACCGCTATAACTCGAGAACGCCTTGACCGATCACAGGTGGAATATGATTACCCGACGAGCCCATTAAAATTTCAAGAGAATCGGTCGAATCGTTTAAATTTTATGTCATTTTTTATTTTTTATATTATTATATTTATTTTATATTTTTTATATTCATATAATTAAAAATGCCTAGGAATAAACCATGGACCAAAAACTAAACTTCAAGAACCACCTCCAACCACTCAGAGAAGGATCTGATAGAAATTACCATAAATCTGGTAAAAATCGACAAAAGTACAGTGACATCTTGGCAAACATTCGTATTAAACTTAAAACATTCTACTACAAAATATGGCAATTTTTGCTATGGCAGATATTACCCGAATATCTTGTAAATTTTGCTAGAATATAAGTTCTTCTTACTAGAAAATATAGTAATCGGTGACTCTGAGATCGCAAATCATTCGTTTTAGGTTTGTAGGTTATACGAGCATATTATATCGATCAAATTTGTTTAATGTATGTTAAACTTTGCTCGCCGAAATGCTCACTTTTTATCCACGGCATACTCAGTTTTAATCCACGAAATTATTAGTTTTATCCACGAAGTTTTTAATCCGAAACGTAAAATTTTGCCAACCCAACTGGAAAAAATTACCATATGGATTGTGTAAACATTTTTATGGCCCCTGTGAAAATTTCACGTATAGCGTGAAATTTTCATGGTACACGAGCGGTGGCGCTGGTGTACCATGTTGCCTAGTCGAAATTTATGATATGATGACTCGGCAGTTTTCCTCAATATGCCAGAAGGCAAATTAACTCGTCGTACGATTATCGAAATAAAAATAAAAACGTAGGTCGCGCAGAAAACAATTTTTTTGTTGCGTTTTTCAATGGCCTGACCGACTTTAGGTCAGAGCTATGATTGAACTTGAGTTCAGGGTGAACATTTACATAGAACTTACATAGACAGATATAACATGGGATTGTAATACAACGAGAACGCGTGCCTGTGGCATCCAGTTACGCACTCACCAGCATCTGTCCGTCAGAAATGATTGCTCCTTTCCATGAAGCGTCGAGCTCCCTCGCCGGCCCATTCCATTCCCCTACGCGTAACAACGCCGCATCAGAGTTTGCTTCTCCGTCAAAAGCGTGCCCCATTCTATTCTTCGAACGTCGGTAAGAGGACCGAGGGGGCAACCTCGAGAGCTGCGATGAGGCCAAAAGAAGAAGACAAGGAAAGGTCGAGAGCTGCTGGTAGCAAACGTCATTCGATACATGGGCGTGTAACAATGACGGCCTGTTTTTATCGTGGTACAAAAGCGGACCGAAGACGATACTCGATCACACCCTCGAGGCCGCTCGGAGCTGTGAAAGGGTTGCGTGCTCTTTACCTTCCCAGGTGGGATTCTGCCATAACTGGAAAAACGAAACATCGCTAGCTACACATTCGCTGCCGTACGCCAAAATGACAAATCGAAAAGTTTTACATTTTTAGGCACTCTGTCATCGTTTAAAAAAACGGGAGAAAATACCGATTAATCTCGTTGACTTGGCCGAAAAAGGAAAAATCATATTTTGAATAATTTTTATTAAGTTACGTGCTGTTCATATGCAAAATTTATAATAAATTATATGTTCTGATACACTAAAAATAGGGGGCTTTTGTCTCTTGAGTCCGCAAAGCTTGGAGATGAATAATTTCACCCGGACGTCTGGACGACATGACAATTTTGAATTGGCTGGTGGGTCGCAGTTGACTTTTACCGCGGCACCATGATTATACATGCAAAGTGCAAAGTCCATTTCAATACTTCTGCGTAGGTGATTACCTGAAAAAAAAATTTAATAAAAATCTAATAGTGTTTCCGTATGGTGTTGAAATTTCAAAACCTATGCAAGGAATATTTGAAAATGTTCAGCGTTGTCATCGAATATCTCAATGAATATCCACAAAAAGTGAGAAAGTGATCACAGATTTTTAAGATAGTGATTACCTACAATGATCCTAAAAATTGACACATAAATGTGAAATTTCTTTTGAAGTTTCGGTAGTTGAGAATCCATCGTAATAATAAAAATGGTGAAATTTTTGTTCGCTCACTGTAATCTTTGTTCGTTTACTAATATCGACGGTGAAACCATATACGGGTTTACCGAAATGTGAATGTTTCCAGATAGACAAGCGCTAGTAAACGGAGCCAATGTGGCGCTTGTCTATCTGGGATGTGTTAATGGTAAAAAACGAACACTACTAAAATTTTCCAATTTCAATTTCTACAACATATATTCGTACGATTGCCGAAGTAGATGATGTCACTCATTGAAATAATTGGTCCTCAACCGGGACACGCGTATTGAACGTCAGCTGACATATGCGATGTTGCAACACCGCCATTCAAATGTGGCGACGATCGCTATGACACTCGAGGCTTCGGTCAATCAGTCTACTGTCGCATTATTGTATTCAGAAATGTTCATTGCATCGGATAATTGAGATGTTATTTATTCATCTAATCGAGAAGTATAAATATATTTCATAAATATGCGCTCTGAACCCGTTTTCCCACTGTGGAGCTGGTATTGTCATGTAAAATTGGCAACTTTTACAAGCCAATATCGCAAAAACTAAACAGTGGATTCTGAACTTAGCAAATACGCTCTACGCATCTTACCCTCTCATTTGATATTATATTCGCCTATCCAGATTTGATCAAAATGTGAGAACCACCTTAATGCAGTACGCCCCGCAATAAGTTTTTCATTTTATTACACTGAGAAAAAAAAATTGTTGGATTAACCAAGTTGCGTTCACCCGCGTTTGAAGGCGTCATTTAGTTGGTACAATAAAAATTTATCTTTGAATCAAAATATTTTGAATCGATTGAAGCGAATAATCGTTCAACAAAATAATGATTTAGTTGTACCAATCGAACAGCTTTGAACGTATGTGACCGCGAATTTGGTTAATCCAACAACTTTTTTTCTCAGTGTGGAACTGTTTCGGAGAAAAATTGATTCAACATGTTAAATTTGTCTCTCTAGCACTCATACTTGTTTAGCCTTCCCTTAATACGGGGCGCGATGCGCGACGCGTGACATGCTTCAGGCTACGGAGCGCGAAGCGTGACGTGTGCACTGAGAAAAAATTAAATAGTAAAAGCAACAATACTAACTTTTTACCACAAAAAATAGTTGCCGAAGGGAACGTCTACATTTTGTTGTTGCGACAATGACAAAAAATCGTGGTTGCAACCACGATTATAATTTAATCATCTGAATATATAAGATCAGAAACTATCTATATAGACTTTCCCCCTCGGAACTATTCGATATACACTGGGAAAAAATAACATAGTAAAACCAACAATACCGACTTTATACCATAAAAAATAGTTGCCAGGAGGAACGTCTACATTTTATAGTTACGACAGTGACAAAAAATCATGGTTGCAACAATTATTATAATTTAATCAATTGAATATATAGTATCAAAATCTATCTATACAGACGTTCCCCCTGGGAACTATTGGTGTAGTAGAAAATACTATTATTTTTCTCAGTGTAGTAGGAAATAGTATCTTTTTTCTCAGTGTGTACGGGTGCCTTCAAAAAATTGCCCACGGGACATTTTTGGTGGGTTTAGGGGGCGGAATACCCAACGCGCCTCTCGCGCCCGAGGGCTTGTTTTTTCGTAACGCCACTTTCGGTTAAAAAGTGAGATTTTCAAAGCGGTCGTGACGTTACAGAGAATCAAAAAAAAAAAAAAAAAATTCTCCGCAACACGCCGTGTCAAATCTGCGATATAATAAAGTATTATTATATCGCAGGTTCGACACGGTGTGTTGCGGAGAGACTTTCCCGTCCCTCTCTACCTTCATTCTCCGCGTTTCGGCCGGAGGTAAGATTCTCCGTAGCATCGCGCCCGGTACTTGCGAAACTTTCGTAAATCCATTTACAACGTCGACGAGGGAAGGAACCTATCCTCTCTTATCACACGGAAAGACAGAGTCGCGGGATGGATAGATATATCCAAACAATTGAAAAGTTCAAATTTACTTGGGGCACACAGTAGTTTCCCATCGCCGACCCTCTATATTTCATTCTCATTCTCGTCTCGCTCTCCCGCGTTCTCAACGCTCGTGGAACGGAACTGATTAACCTCCCACCGGGGAATGAAGTATTCAGTGGCTATTAGCATGCTTTGTAGTATCCCACGCACACACTGCCCCGGTGTTGTACCTCGATAATTCCGCTATGAATGGTATCAACGCCGATGTAATGTTTATCAATCAAACTTTTCAAATTTACAATTCGTTTGCCTTTGCAAATTAACACGTGCAGGGTAAAAGTGGGGAATATGGCTCGGTCCATGTATCATTGATTTACGTGTTAATCGAGGTGGGCCATATACACCACTTTTACCCTATAATTGCAAAACGAAACAAAAAATGCCTGTTTGCCTTCGACTTTGACATTGACGAACAATGCCTTTGAATGTTGCCCACCCTCAGAGAACGTGGCCGCTTCGAGCGCTTGAACATTATACACGGAAGGGAACAAAAATGTCACTGTTTGATCACGCCGACTTCTCAATGTTATTACTTTTCATTGCTGTCGGAAGGAAATGCGACATCCGATCCCCGATTAATTAAACTATCAACTACGCTATTTTTTTGTTTTTTTTCAATCGCTTTATTTTATTGTCATGTAAAATTGGCAACTTTTACAAGCCTATATCGCAAAAACTGAACAGTGGAAGGATTCTGAACTTAGCAAATACGCTCTACGTATCTTACCCTCTTATTTGATATTATATTTGCTCTCCTATCCAGATTTGATAAAAATGTAAGAACCACCTTAATGCAGTACGCCACGCAATAAGTTTTTCATTTTATTACACTGAGAAAAAACAATGGTTGGATTAACCAAGGTGCGTTCACCCGCGGTCAACGACGTCATTTAGTTGGTGCAATAAAAATTTGTCTTTGAATCGAAATATTTTGAATCGACTGAATTGCTTGAACATTATACATGGAACAAAAATGTCACTCTTTGATCACGCCGCCTTTTCAATGTTATTATTTTTCTTCGCAACATGTCGAAAGGAAATACAACATCCGATCCCCGATTAATTAAACTATCACTACGCTATTTTTTTTTGTTTTTTTTTTTTCAATCGCTTTATTTTACCCTCTCAATCAATTTGCCACTGTTTTACCGGGACAAAAATGTCACTCTTTGATCACGCCGTCTTTTCAATGTTATTATTTTTCTTTGCAACATGTTGGAAGGAAATTCGACATCCGATCGCCAATTAATTAAACTATCACGACGCTATTTTTTTGTTTTTTTTCAATCGCTTTATTTTACCCTCTCAATCAATTTACCACTGTTTTACCGAGAGAGTGGGGTAACTCGGCAACGGTCACAGTGTTTCACCGTTCTCGCCCTATCTCGTGATCGATGTACCGCAGGAATTTTCAATCAGAGGCATTCAATTAAAGTTGAGTGCTATGTGCCGAGGGCAGCTGCTGCCTCAGCCATGTGCTAATTTGCACTTTGGATTACAAGGGTGGTCAAGGAGAAAGAAAAACGAAGCCGGCGAAAGGGTCTATACGCTCTCACCTCCCTGTAATAACGAGGGTCGGAGTGAAACGTCGAAGATCGTATGAAAAGAAAAAAACAAAAAAAGTGACGATAAAAAGAAAATTAAAAACAGAACCCCCGGCAAGTTACGAAGCCACTTAAATGTGTGCAAACATCATAAGAGCTATGGAATTTCGTCACCAATTATGGCTGAGTGAGTTACTTGGATAAATCGGCGTTCGCTACTAAGCCGCGAGCGTGGAACCGCACATCTCGCCCGAATGATGTATCGATTTGGACCGGCGGCCGGATGAGAGATGAGGAGGGAAGGGGGTGGGGGGGGGGGGGCAGCTAGAGGCCACAGGTAATGAATACCATTTCTGATTTATACTTCTAATTTCACCTCTCGTAATTGATGGTCTGCCGAACCAATCTATTTGATCCTATATGTTTTTACTTCTCTTATTATTTCGCCTGAGCATGAATTATTCAGTTCGTCCCCAATTTCGCGAACGGAATATTGGAGAATAAAAACAGTGAGTTTCATCGGTCGCGTAGGGAAGCAATGACGGAGAACACGGCCGACCGTGAAGGGCCGCAGAAAACGAAGAGGCATCGCACTTTTGTATCTGTTATACGGAGCCCCGACGGCGAGTGATGCATATAACTCGTTCATGCTCACGAATTCCAGCCCGCACATACGCATTCACGTGTTTCCGACTGCCCACCGCTATCGAAGGGTCGCTCCAGTCTTCGCCCACTGCGTTGTTATTCAGCTTTCGACGCAACTTCGGTTTTTCCGTGACAATAAAAAATACAAAAAATAAATTTAAAAAAACATCAGACGGCAGACCTTCACTCGGTCAATATTGATAATATCCGTTGTATTTGTTTTTTAATGGCGGAATTGCATAGTTCCAGACTGAGCCTATACTGTCTCATTTGTTATATGCATATTCTCCAAATTGTTAATTTGTAGGTGTCAGGACACCCTGACAACCTGTAATTGGGTTCTGCCCGTATGAATGAATAAATAAAATGAAATAAAATATATAGCCTGAAATTCGATGAAACTAAGATTGTAGCGTTGCCGACCGCTACAGTACTTTTTTATTTCCAGGATATTCAGTGGCGAAATGCATAGACTCAGAATGGGCCGAAATTGTCTCATCTTATATTGCTTGAAATTCGATAGAATTTTCTATTTATTATTATTATTAATTAGAATTCTTTATTTATTTATTTATTTATTTATTGACGGGCACTGCCCTTTTACAGAATATAAGGTCTTATATAGATGGCATTTTGTTTTATATTAAGATAATATTTTTAAATTATACAATTCTATAATTCTATCGTATATCGAAGATTGTAGCGATGCTGATCGCTACAGAATTTAAAAAAATGCCTGGCTATCCACCGACGGAATGCATAGGTCTCTAGACCTAGAGCGCAACCTATGGCGGAAAGTCTCAGGTTATCCAAAAAAAAATGTACTATATTTTTCATAATATCTATGAAAATTCTTATAAATCCGGTACTTACATAGTAGGCTATAGGTGCCGCCCTAGTTCCCTACTATTATATGCTGTGGTAATATCTCTCAAGCGATACAGTCATATTTACTAGATCCTTCTCTCAGTGTACTGCCTCATCTGTTATATTGCGTGGAAAGTCGACTTTTCGAGTATCAAGGTGGCTTTGGCAGTACCGCGAGAGCCGAAGCTCGTGAATAAAATTTCTATAGACGTGGCACAGATTGAGATTTATAAAAATCGATCGGATATTGAACTTTGAAGATTTATATTCGATAGAATTAATGTTGTAGCGATCCTGACCGCTCCAGTACGTTTTGTACTTCAGGCTATATAACGTATAGTAAAAGTGTCCTTAAAATTTCGATGCGATGCTTCGTTGCCGAGATCGAGATGACCGAAAATAATCGCGTTAACTCACGCACAATCGAACATTTTTTGGATCGATCGCTGATCACGATCATCATATCTCAGGATGCATCGAACGATTTTGATTGTAACTACGCGCGTTGGAAAGCTTGGGTAGGCATTTTATAGTAAAAATGTATTGTGGCATTTTATAGTAAAAATGTAATGTGTCATTTTATAGTAAAAATGTAATGTGGCATTTTATAGTAAAAATGTAATGTGTCATTTTATAGTAAAAATGTAATGTGTCATTTTATAGTAAAAATGTAATGTGTCATTTTATAGTAAAAATATAATGTGTCATTTTATAGTAAAAATGTAATGTGACATTTCAATCTGATGCTTTGTTTCCGAGATAATTGATTGCAAAGAATTACTTCCGGCATATTGGAGTACAACTACTTGGTAGCGTCTTGATATCGCTCATCGCTCAAATTTTTCGCTTACAGCTTAACATTTTTTTTAAGTACTTGACGTCGAGACGCTACCGTATCTCTTGATAAACAACATACGCATTGACATGTCTCCGACTGTCCACCGCTATCGAAGGGTCACCCGATTCTTCACCGCGTTGTTATTCAGCTTTCGACGAAACATCATTTTTTCCACGAAGACAGAAAATACAAAAAATAAAAAATAAAAACATCAGCCAGCAGACCTTCACCCGGTGAATATTGATAATATCCGTTGTATTTGCCCCAATTTGAAAGTTCAATATCCGATCGATTTTTATAAATCTCAATCTGCGTCACGTCTATGGAAATTTTATTCACGAGCTTCGGCTCTCGCGGTGTTGCCAAAGCCTCCCGTATACTCGAAAAGTCGCCATTCCACGCAATATCAGGCATGAACGCACGTACGAGCTGCCCCGGAGAGGTTGCAGCTCGAGCGTGCGTCGCCCCCTGCCCGTTTTCCTCGACTTCTTCGGCTCGTATGCACACCGAAGCCCGGAGCCAAATTAACGTGTACAAGCAGTGATTCCCTCTAGTTTCCCTATATCCAACCTTCGCGCCCCAAACCATACCGGCTCGTTCGTCCCGGGACCTCGTTTCCCGGGATCACAAACGTCGCGTCTTTGCACACATTATAACCCGCCCACGCATCCATTTGCGATTTACGTGTGTACAATCGACGTATTTACATGCACGCCGCCATGGGTGGTGCGGGCTTCGCGAGCTACGCGCGTCGCACTACCTCTATTATGCACCTTAAAGAGCATACTATATAGTGCAGGGTCGTAAGCCGCGTGAACATGAGCGAAAGCCCTGGCGAAGATCCCGGCGAAGATCCTCGCCGGATTAACGTGTACTTCCATTGCACATGCATTCCCCCCCCCCCCCCCCCCCCAGAAGCGATGAGTTGAGCTCAGAATCTCCTGCCGTCTGTACCCTAGCCGAATTCCCCAGTCGCGCTTGTTGCATCTTTCGCATAAACCGGAAGAGCGAACAGCCCGCATCGCCCGTTCGCCCCGTAACGCGAGAGACCCACTTGGGGTTCCTTTAGATCGAGGCCGCGACGCGTTCCGTCAGCGCCGAGACGGGCGTACGCTCGAGTGAGCCACTCGTATCTCGACTCCTCGTTATTAATCACCCGAGCGCGAGACCGTCGGGGTCCTTGACCCATTAATTGCTGGACGTTTTAACTAACGCTCTCCTCTCCGGCTTGGTCTGGTTTCGGTGGCTGCGAACCCGGAGTGCGAATGCGTTCCTCTGG
>JAPYZC010004105.1:0-10827 GCA_030522665.1 Ichneumoninae sp. A BG-2022a
GAAATACCAGTGTGAACTCACAGACTAATTTAACTATTTAATATTCAGTTATAATTATGAGGATTGTGAAAGTCGGGCCTACAGATGTTTACGGTGTAGTTCTGAACGATCGGGGAAACACAGAAAGACAGAAACTGCCTATTCTGGGACTACAGTTCTTCCGAAAGAGGTACGGCGGCCCCGTGTCTTGTTCCCACCTCGCCGCGCCGCTCGCAGCGCCACCGCTCGCATCAGTCACGACTCGATCGCCCCCGGGTACACGTAGAGTTCATCTCCGCGCGTCCGTTTCTCAAAACCATAGCCTAAACTTTTACCCGCGATACCGTTGTCGAATTACATTAAACTTTTATCCGAAATATCAGTGTGAACTAACAGTCTAATTTAACTACTTAATATTGAGTTATAATTATGAAGATTGTGAAAGTCGGGCCTACAGTCATGTACGGTGTAGTTCTGAACGATCCGGGAACCACAGAAAGACAGAAACTGCCCATTCTGGGACTAGAGTTCTTCCGAAAGACGGACGGCGGCCCCGTGTGTTGTTCCCACCTCGCCGCGCCGCTCGCAGCGCCACCGCTCGCATCAGTCACGACTCGATCGCCGTCGGGTACACGTCTAGTTTATCTCCGCGCGTCTGTTTCTTAAAACAATAGCCTAAACTTTTATCCGCCATACCGGTGTCGACGCACATCAAACTTTTACGCGAAATACCATTGTGAACTCGCAAAGTCTCTCAACAGTGACACATCGGCCTGCAATCTATCCTTCCAACGGACTCGGAGCAGCGTGACGCCGAATGTCGAACAGCAAACAAGATGGATGCCTGGCACAATGAAACTGGAGATTTTCTTTCCAAAACAAAAAAATGCACGCTTGGTGTCCCCGGGCCTGGCAAATAGAAGCGAGCGGTAATATCCGCGAGAGGCGAAAAGCGATTCCAGCTCCGGCGGACAAAAAAGTACAAAGGTACGTTGCGTATACGTATTTATTTATCGCTTTTCCGTACACCTTCGTTTACCAGCCGACAGGCCGCCGGTACGGCATAGTCCATCCTGGCTGTTGCTATGTAACGTTTTTCGATGCCAACCAAAACGAAGCGCGTCTCGCGCCCCGTATAAAGCACAGTAATGACTTTCTACAGCGCATCCTCGCCGAATCGTAGCCTTTCGCGCGTCCAGCAAACGCTCGCTGCCTGTATATATGTATACATGTATGTGTGCATCCATATATAGCGCAGTGTGCGCCATGTTTGTTGTTTGCAAACACCGAGTGGAGTAGAAAGAGAAATGGAAAGAAGAACGAGCACGGGTGGCTTCTCATATCTCTCGAAACGAAAACAACCGTTCAAGCATTCTTTGTTTTCCTTTCTTTTTTTTTCCTACTTTTTATACGTTCTGCTACATAGATATAATAATGTTCCTCGGCAACGCCAGCCCGTTTCGCTCTTCTCTACCTTCGTTCGAGCCGGCAATCCAGTTCTTTTTTGTCTTTTTCTACTCGGCGCACATAACCCACAATAGAAAACAGAATTCACGTTATTGTTTTCACTAACTTGTGTACCGTCGCTGTTTCAATTTCAATTCTTCTAAGCGATATTGCAAATACGCGGAATATGGTCGGCTTTGTTACTCGCCAACTGTAAATTTATTCGGTCTATAGAGTTTTTTTTTCGTCGATGCACGCGGACGATTCTGGGGCAAAGTGTTGGGACGCGAAGTGTTTTTAACTCGCGACTGCCCGAAGGGCAAAAGACGGGAGTTATGCGGTTCACGGCGATCACGTGACTGCGTGTTTTCTTCGAATCTGCACAAAATCTCTCGACACGATTTGGCAAACAGTTTCTTTGAATCGTCACCTGTGTATTTTTTTCAGGTTTTGTTATGCTTTTGACTTTTATAAACACTTATAAAGGCTGAATGCATTCTTCAGAGCATCTTGCGTTTCGCTGCGAATCAGCTGTCGAGACGGTAAATCTACTATGATTTAAAAAAATAATTTTTCGATCCTACGATGAGAACAATGAATACTTTTTCAGACTTTTCTTTTTTGTTTTCGACTGAATCTTGTACTAGAAATATTTTCACGAGTACCGACACTCGGATATCATTATTATTATCCCTCAGTTTCCAAGTCCCAACTTTAATCACCCGATATCGGGAAGGACTCGAGCCTCCTGAGAACGCGACATTTCGCGGACGCGTCGAACGGCAGCGTGCATAAATACGCGAACTCTAAGTTTATTCGTTTGATCGATTTTTTCGACGATGCACGAGGTCAATTCTGGCTTAACTATTGGTCGCCAAGTATTTTTATATTTTTATCCTACTTTGACAAATTTTTCTTTTCAGTTTTTTTTTTGCGATTGTATCTGTAGCAGAAATATTCTTACGAGTACCGAATCTCCGTTGTTATTAATGTTATCCTTCCGTTTACAAGTTTCAACTTTAATCACTCGATGTCGGGAAAGATTCGAACCCTCTGAAAACGCGAAATTTGGAGGACGCATCGAACGGCAGCGTGCACAATACAGCGTATGCACTGGTGCAAAATGATAGCACGCAGTAAATAGTAGCAATAATACACGGAGCATTAAGCGGGCTTGCGGTAATGAGAGGCGGGATCCAGTCGATTACGTTCTCTCGATTCGATGGCGAATTCGGGTACGATTACGATTTACAAAGTATATGGGCAACGCTTTGACCGTTACCGAGTGAAACAGAGTAAATAATCCTGGCAAAAACGGAAAGCCTACTACTTGTTACATCGACACACATACGGATACACGAGTTCAGAGTTGCTCGTCCCGCGGAATGGCAATTTTACGGCTATCGAGCTCGGGGAATAATCGAGTGCGTGCGTCCACTCGGTAGCGGCGCGCGCATGCGCAAAACGGAACCGACATTCATTCCCGTCTCCTGTGCTCTTCATCGCTCGTCGAATTTTCGAATAAACCCGTAAACCCCTAATAGCAGTACGAACTCGAGTTCACGAGGGCGCTTTATAATTCGAGCCTGTGCCGAAGGGGTATTAAAAAGAAAAACGTGGTTCAGTACACGTCGCGCTTTGTTTTGTGTGCCGCCCTCGGGCCATGCCAGCGAACTCGCGAGTCAAGAGTCACCGCGAAGTGCGACTAAAATTCGTCGAGGGGCAATAAAGAACTTTGAACCTTTGCCACGGGGGGGGGGGGGGGGGAGTTTCGGCGATCCTCGACTTTTTGCCCATCCTGCACGCACCTTTAATCCTTTTTTGCACTTTTGACATTTTTTGGCTTTTTGGTTTGATATTTTTTTACTTGTTAAAATTTTTGAAATTTGACTTCAGAATTTTTTTGATATTTCAACATTTCTAATGTTGAAATTTTGACTTTTTTTGATTTTCTACAATTTCGAAATAAAGAAATATTGAAATTATTTAGATTTTTTGAAGTTTCCAATTTAAAAAAATGTATCATATTTCAGGACTTTTCGTAAAAATCGTGTTTGAAACAAAGCAGTCGGACGAACTTTTTCGAAATGAACAATAGTTTTTTTGTTCCAGGAATGAGTGTGCCCGGAGGGTGTTTTGTGTGTGAAACAGGGAGCGTACAGTTTGGAAGCACCGGTGGCAGTTATCCGGGTTTGGCCGGGTTTGGCCGTCGGAAATCTAGGTTGAATCATTGAATGCCAACGATGCGCACGTGGGGCACGGTCATGTTTATAAAGTGGCGGAGAGCCCTCTGTCTACCGGGGGCTCGGTTTAGAGCGCTACGTTTGCGCCTTCGCTTTTTCCCTGCCGCGGATAAGGTACACCGCACTACCCTCGACAACGACGAGTACGACGACTACGACGCCAGCTTGAAACTGTAAGGTACAAGTGGCGGTAAGAGAGTCGGCTTACCGGAGGTAACCGTGCGGTTAGTTAGCACGCCCCGTTTACCCGCATAACGAGATCCTCTCCTTTCGTTTTAGCTATTCAGCGCCACGTTTCCGCTATTGCGTGAAATAGGCTGGAGTTATATTTTCTTTTCTCCGTCCTCGCCTCACCCGGCCTCCCCCGAGTAAACTGCTCATCCCCCCCACCTCGGCCTCGAGCAACTTCTTAGCAGTCCTTAAAAAAAGGGTCAAATCCCGTAACCGCGCGACCTCGGTGAGAACTTCCCTACCGTGATTTCGTCAGATCTTCAAGTCGACGAAAAAGAGAAAAAAAAAAACATCAAGAATTACATCTCCAAGAAAGGAAGCTCGGCGAGATAGTAATTAGGAAAAAATAATTCTTAGCTGATTAAATCGTTAATTAACTCCCCGAGTAAATATCCTCCGAAGCACGAGATACAATAGAATTAAAAAAAAGGTTAAGAAAAATATTTGAAAAATAAAGTTTCGTTAAAAGGGTAGTAATAAAGTTTTGAGACACTTGACGCAGAAAGTACTCCATAATGATGATAATTTGTGGGAGATTACTCAAAGCAGTGCCATCGCCACTCTCACGTAGTGCATATATATACACAGACACACAGCTACACAATTAGATGTGAAAGATAAGTTGAAAGTTGAAAAGTTTCTCAGGTGCCTCGGAACGGTGGCTACGTGCAATTCTTTCACTATTCTGCACTCTTTCGCCTCTGCTTTGCCCGGTTTTCTTGCCCCCCCCCCCAACCTTCCGGTACCGCGACTTATTTACTATTCATCGTTACAGCGCTGTAGCAACGTTTCTAAAGTAATCTGTCCGAGGAGTCCTTTGAAAAGGAAACGGACGAGTTCGAGCCTTCGTTTTCTTTTTCTTCATTTTTTTTTATCCTCCTCTTCATCCTGTATTCCTTTGGCCCGCATCTTCCTCCGCGGCTTCCGGTAGCGCCGTCCGCATTCGCGGCGCTTTCATGCCCGCCCTCTCGCCGCTTTCCTCTCGCTCGCAGTTAACCGTGGTCTATGCACAGTGGATATTCAGTTCCGCCGACTTTGTGGCTAATTTTAGTTCCGTTTACCATCCCAGAGACATTTTCCTCGCGGTAATGGAGCTTATTAACTTTTACGACTCGGTCCTCGCCCCCTCGGACGCGAGCGCCACACCGCGGCGGCCGAGTGCACTTCTTGCCATAAGCGCGCACGAATTTCTCGAACGGCCCCGCTTGTTTCTCGTCCCGTCGTCTTTCTACCGATCGCGCCCGACTTTCTCGCCGCCCCCGTTGATGTTACACATTAAGCGACCGGCTCTGCTACCGCCGCAATACCGTTAAGGTTTTATGTTACTCCCGTTCACTTTCTTCCTTTCCCGCTGCTCTTCCATTCGGCTATTTTCTCCTTTTTAGCTTTTCCTTTATTTTGTTTCCTCTTTCTCTCTCGGTTTGCTCGTACCCGTTAACGTTTGTTTTTTTTTGTTTTTTTTTTTTTTTTAGCCGAAGTACAGGAAAACTATCCCACCCGTTTGGCGAAGCGTATTTTGCACGGAACTCGACCGGAGAGCGTTAGGTTTTACACGCTTCCGACCGGTGCGCCGTTTCGCTACGGCCGTATCGAGGATCCTCCGGCTCGTTCGCGCATACGGCGCGATCGAGCTTCGCGCACACGCTCCGCTACGCGGCGCTGTGCGCCCGGAGCTTTTTAATCGGAAGCGAAAGGGCTTCTGGCTCGGCGGAAACGCGTAGGGCCAAATTTCCCGCGGCTGAAAAGTTTCGGCGCACTGCGAAAAACGCGACCGAGGGCTACGCTCGGATATTCGAGCGCAATGCTCTGTTCTATTTTGTTTTTTATTTTTGGACATTTTTTGATGAAAAATACTGAAAAAATGGATAGCAATGACCGTGGGCGATCAATTTTTATTCACTTTTAATCACAAAGCGGATAAGCGGTCGATGCATCGTTGCAAAACGACGCCCAGGTTGGGGCATTGTGGGAAACTTCCCGGTGGAATTTTTCTGGCATTGAGGAGGGCGAATCTTTAGTATTTAGGAGAGTATTTTGACATGGTGGCCGCGGTTAGGGAAAATCGGGAAAAGTCAGGGAATTTCAAAATTGGTCAGGGAAAAATTAAATTGTCACCGAACTTTGTATAAATAAATATGAAATACATAACAGGGAGCCTTAAAAAAAATGAAACATAAAAAAAAAAAATTAAATAAAATGGAATTAAACATTAATACAATAATTAGGCATTTTTATTTGCATCATTAATTTCCTTTATTAGAAGTCGTTAAAAGTTTGGCTAGGGAAAATTTTTAATTGGTCAGTGAAAAGTCAGGGAAAAGTCAGGGAATTTTTTTGCGGGGAAAAAACGGTCACCATGTTTGAATTCTTCTTAATGGGACAAAAATCTGAAGGAAATCAACCGTTCGGAAGGTGATAAGAACATTGATTTTACATATTAATAAATCCGAAAAGTTATTAATAAACTACTGAAAAAGATTGGTCGACAAAAAACCGACAGCCAAAATGTATTCGTCAATTCACGATTTATCCGAATGCAGACGAATTGTTTCCGATTTTTTTTTATAATTTTCGGAAATCCTGTTTATCGAAACATGATTAAGCTATATTTGCGAATCTTTTTGATCGATTATCGAGAAGCTTCTTAAGTGTAGCCTTTTCGCAAAAACATCTAAATTTCGTGACTTGACGAATCAATTCTGGTAAAAAAAAAACGTTGCCGGTTATTTTGTTGAAGAATTTTTTTTTCAATTTTTGTCAATAACTTTGTGGAATTATTAATATGTATAATCAACGTTCTTAGAACGTTCCGAATGCTTGTTTTTTTTTAAAGATTCTTGTCTCATTGGGAAATATTCTAAATACATTCCGAATCTCACTTTTGGCTGAGAAAGTAACGATACACCCTCCTTAAACAGGTGTCAGACCAAGGTTCCAAAATACCTCGTTAAGGTCTTACCCAGCAAGGATTTATTAATTTTTTATTTATTTTCTATTTTTATTTAATTTGAGACAAAATATCAGAAATGTTATATTTTCTGAAAAACCTTGCTCCGTTTCCACAAAGAAAAAAAAATTTGTTCAAGCTCTTGAGACAAGGAAGATCGCTTCGGTGATGGTTCCGCGACCGTCGCACGAATCGTTGAATTTCTCGTCGCGGAGGTCAGAATTTTTTATTCGCGAACGCGAGTAATTTAACTCGAAGTGATTCAAGAGCGAAGAGGGAGGCCGATCTCGGTGGTTTAATTGTTCGCCGCCCGTGTCGGCACTTCAAAGAGGAATACCGGAAGCGCGGTGGCGCCGGTGCCGAATTGCATATTCAGTGTTGGATGCAGGGATAGAGCGGGGATTGGGGCGACCCCGAGAAATTGTACCGCCCGATACACCGCGAGGTAGCTCACGGATTTTAATGGTCAATTACCATGAGCGTATACTTTACTGCGGCACAATGTGCACCACCGGAGACCATCGTAACTTTCAGCGTTCATCTATTGTTCGTTCCGCGGGATCTTCGCCGGCGGGATGGTGGGGGAGGTTTCGGAAACGAGACAATAGTCGGATCGTACTGTGGAAGCGCCGCGCCGACGCTTTCTTGTTTCTTATTCCCCGGTGAAATTCGTTTAAAAAAAACGGGTCAGTGATAAACGCGAATTTTATTCATTGGACCATGTATCAAATGGCCCGAGACGGTAAGTCCGTAGCTATTGTAACTTTGTTAAAAATATACATTTACTTCTTTTCTGTAAAATTTTAATTTTTTTTTTACATATATTTTTTAGTTGAATTATTAGACTGTACCTTGATAACTTGGCTATCACTCCCTTCCTGAGGAGAATATTGTTGAGGGTGTTGATTGTGTCGATTTGCAGGGTGAAGTCTTGATCGTCGGGATCACCGGCGTCGATTACGACACCGTCGATGCTAGGACCGAAGGCCGGAGCGAACGCCAGACCCTGCACCGGCGCCGATAACAGAGTCTCCATCGGTATTTCCCGCAGGCACTTGAGCAGCTTCTGAGGATCGTTGGCGACCTTTAAAAAAGATATATGTATTTTTTAAATACCATTATTATTTTTCGTGTATTTTTATCGAATGGTTTATAATTTCGATAATGGTTTATAGGCATCTCTGGTTTCAGGAAACTGTCTGGGGCACTGGGGCTTGCAGCGTCGAAAGCTTTTGCCAGCAACGAGATCGATCGGAGGTGTCGCAGCTTTTTTTTTGAGGAGGTTGGAGCTCTTCTCACTAGTCAAATGAGTGCTATATTTTTAAAGTCATTACACAAAGTTACGCATCTATTGATTATAGTGGATGGTTATTTGGATTAAGGATGTCCTTAAATTGGAAAAACATTAATTGATATGGATTTGCAAAAATATGAACTGGTTTGTGCTAATTGTCGAAAAGGGAATATCAGTTTTTTTTTTTCCAAAGAA
Source organism: Ichneumoninae sp. A BG-2022a (assembly GCA_030522665.1). Taxonomy (NCBI): domain Eukaryota; kingdom Metazoa; phylum Arthropoda; class Insecta; order Hymenoptera; family Ichneumonidae; species Ichneumoninae sp. A BG-2022a. Next base: position 8,336 of record JAPYZC010004105.1, read on the forward strand.
TAATCCGCCCTTTTTGCTCGATTTTTATGTACGGCTCATTCTCTTTCTTGAAAAATCCTTACGAATTCACCACCTAGATATTCGATAGTATTTCCCGTTTAAAAATTACAACTGTTTGTTTATGAAGGAATTCCGACGATGGATAAACAAAAGGCTGCCACTTTTTAATAGAAAAAACGATCGAATATCTAGATGGTAAATTCGTAGAGTATCTTTCAAGGAAGACTATGAGCCGCACTATATCGAAATCGAGCAAAAATTACGGATTATTCTTTGAAAAAAACTGAACGGATATGTACCTTTTCGAAAATTAGCACAAAACGGTTAATATTTTTGCAAATTCATATCAATTAATATTTTTCAGATTGAGGACATGTGTAATATAAATAACCATGCATTATAAAAAAGTTATAAAACGATTATATAAAATGAAAAACCGTTATGGAGAAAAACATCTTCAAAACATTTTGAAGTTAAGTTATTAATCTTTAGCCCCATCTTAAGGGTGACGAAGACTTTATCTTCGTGTTTTCCAAAAGAAAAATCGATTCGTCGTACACTAGAATGAATACAAATTGTAATGTAGGACCAATGGGGTGTGTCAAGTGACCCCGGTCTCCTCTTTCAACTATCGTCCGAATCGCTATTGTTACGCCTCGCGGTATGTAACGCAATTCCGAATCGATGGCGTAACCGCGATCGCGTTAGAATGGCTCACAGTACGGAAACGTTGACTTCCGATAACGACGATGGCTCACGGAAATGTCAGTAGAATACAATCGAAACGGACCAACGGAGAACGTGATTGTTCCGCGAATTGTAACTCTCCCGTTTCACGTGATTTCTCGTCGCGATGCGCCAATCTGTCTGTCCAAAACTTCACCGGCGATACAAACCAAACTACACATTCGATACAATTTACTTCAAAAAAAAAAAAAAAAAATTGTTCAGCAGCTTCAAACTCCAAATTAATTCGCCGAAATTAATTCATCGCGGAAACAATTACTGGCTTACAAAATTCCTCATCGACAGACTAAATTTTTTTTTTCAATCGCAATACAGCCGCGCCGTTCGATTTATAGATTGAAATATTGATACGGAAAATTTCGTCGGTACAGAATTTTCATTCAATTTTTGTTATTGGCTGTATTTTTTTCTCTCCCATTGTTTTGTTAAACTGTCACGAGTTGCTCGTCGACACGGAGGCACTCGAGATTTCAATCAGCGCTGTACAGCGAGAGAGGATTAAACCGGCGTAATTATTGTATCTGTTTTCCATTTCGTTCGTCGACCCTCGCGACTCTATATGTGTACGATTCGTTTAGTTTTTTTTCTTTCTTTTTCTATCGTTTCGGCATTGATTCGAGCATGTACGGCGTTCCCGGCATCAGGAATTATCGCGTCGATTAAACCAATCCACGATTAATTACTTCGTTCGATCGACAAGCCTGCGAGCCCTCCGAACGAACGTTTTCGCGTTACAATTCGTTACACGAACGTTACACGGTGGATGATATATATATATATATATGCAGAGAGAGTATCGTTCGTTTGGATGGACGCCGCAGAGGATTCCGTGTAATGCAGTTTTATACTCACCGCCGAACAATTCAGGTGCTTCGCTACCTGCATCGCGTAGTTCGCCGCTCCCCTGACGAGAGCCCACGGGGATAAAGCGCTTCCCGACATCAGAACGCCCCGGTGAAAGAGGTGACCTGCAATATAATTGAATTAAAAAGCGTGCTCACTTTTGTTACTTTTTTTTAATGCAGTTATGTTTGTATAACGACACGTAAACGGCGAATAGGTTGAATCGGAGATCAAGAGAGGATCAAAGGGGCGACAAAAGTGGACTTTTTGTTGTTCATGTTTATAAAAAGTAGTCGGATGCATTGTTGAGAGAACTAATAGTCCGATCAAGTTTAAATTTTCGGAGCTATTGTAATACAGTAGAACCTCGATTATAAGAACCAATTGGGACCGGAGCTCGTTCGGATTAACGAAAATTAGGATAACAGAACAGTCAATCTGTGTTAAGCGATATAGCGCGATACATATCGAAAAAATTAGGTACCCACATATTTTAAATAACTTCAAACCTTCATCACGAAATCCACGGTTTTCGTTTGGCGCAGTTGTACGTCTTATCGCAGCCAACTTTTGTTAATGTTAGATCGTTAACTTAGAAATATCATACGAGCCCGCTAACAATGTGCTCATCTGTCCCTTATTGAGTATGGAAAGCGTTTCTAATTTGTTTCCGGCGTAAGTACATTATGCTTATGCTTGGAGGTCGAAGGACTGGAAGTTGAATCCATAACGCACTAAACTATGAGACCAGTTATGAGATTAACGAAAATAAATTTTGAATACGTTCGTATTTGCTCGGGTGAGAAACTCATAAATACTGTGCATACGACTGGCGTGCATTTACGGTACCGCTGTGTGAGTCTATGCGAGCTCGAGCGTTCTTGAATTGGCTTGTTGTTTAT
>JAPYZC010004106.1:0-16887 GCA_030522665.1 Ichneumoninae sp. A BG-2022a
GGATTTAACAAACATTTTGTTCAATCGACCAAATATTTCTTTCGCCACCCGCAACTGCAGATTCGTTTGATATTACCAAACCTTTTTTTCGGTGTACTATAACGAATAGTTCCCAGGGGGGACGTCTATACAGATAGTTTCTGATAGTTTGTACTCAATTGATTAAACTATAATTATAGTTACAACTATAATTTTTGGGCATTGTCGTAACTGGAAAATGTAGACGTCCCCCCTGGGAATAATTTACTATCTAAGTTTTTCTCGGTGTGCACCCAGAAAAAAAATGTATTTGACGGCCACCGTTTATTTGGTTTAAGTAAAATATTTATTTAAATTAAGTAAATAGTTACCTAAATGAAATAAATATTTATTTAAATCAAATAAATATTTTAGTTAAACCAAATAAACGGTGGCCGTCAAATTATTTTTTTTTCTGGGTGTGGAATACGTCATCGATCCGACGTTTATTATATTTTGGTATCGACTATTAATACATCGATAGCGTTGCACAATCGGTGCAACTTTCGCGAGAGCAGGAGAGAACAGTGGGGTAAAGAGAAAAATTAGGATAGACGGAAGCTCGTCGGAAGGGAGATTCTCGACCTTAGGAATACGCCACCGATCCGACGTTTATTATACTTTGGTACCGACTATCAATATATCGATAGCGTTGCACAATCGATCACTGCCGCAACCCCATCGCCCACCGATCGCGAGCAGTGCGGCGTGTCTTTCCGCGACTCCGACGAGAGTTTCCGATAGCGTCGTAGCGATACGAGACAGAGCGGATTCGCCAGTAAGTCCTACATCGATTCTCGTTCCGTCGGTGGAATATCGCCAGGGTGGATCGCAGTTGGGAGTTCTGGTTCGTTCAAAAGAACGCGTTCTTCTCGGCCGCGGATTCCCGTGCGTTTTCCCCGGTATCGCGAAGTGGAGCTCCCTCATTCTCGTCGGGATCGGCAAAGAATCTTTTCACGATGCACTCCATCGAGGAACTTCTCCGCGGATGGAGCGAGTTCGATGGAGTACAAGAAAGACGCACGTAGAAGACACGGCAGAGTGTATAAGAAAGTAACGGAATAAAGATAAAGTCGGAATGCCGAGGGAACGAAAAATGAGGGAAGGAGACGAAAGCCGGGTGAGGACCGGCGAACGGAAAGCGGAATTCTTTTACGTCCTCTACAAACGGCAGCCACACACGGGTTAGAAGAATCCAAGTTGCCTGGGCTCCTCGGCAATAGCGGATAGAGTATACCGCGATGAGGGAGATTCCTCGTGGCGCACACGCCGGAGCCGGGGCGAGCGAGGGAGCTTTGAACTCGTCGAAGCGAGATTCCGTGGACCGCGGTAGTCGAGGACGAGAAGACGGTGGGCTAGGACGCGACGCACGTCAAAGGCCCGGGCACCGGGGTGGATTCTTTGAAGCGAAAATGGTGATCCGCCCGACGCCGCAGACCGCAGACGGCATGCCCGTTCCATTCCTCTAACGTGAACCACCTTTGCTCGGCTCCGCTCGTTTTGTCCCCCAAAGGTTCAGGAATCACGAACCCGGGTGAACGAGGCTAACGCGCCGTCGATCAAACTTTTCGCCCGTTAATGAAATCCATGTGACGCAACGTGACTGCGATCAGGCCCCGGATGGGGGGGTGGGGGTGGGGGTGGGGGCGACGATCTGGAGGCAGAAACGATATGCGGGGCTTGGCTCGGTTGATCCGGAAAACATAGTTATTCGACGGGCGCCGCGGAGAATGGCACACACGCCGCAGCGATGTGTATTCGCGGTGCGGTGTGTACACTTCGTATTCTCGGTTGATGCCGGGACCTCACGTGTCGATGCCTCCGGGCAAAAGCGCGCCGCGCCAGTCACGCCCGGTAGTTTCCACGGAGAATTCACCCTGGCGGCGTGCGCGCGCGCTATCGCGGCGTCTCGTCGAACGATGCACGCCGATAATGTATCTTTGTCGGATGTATGCGCGCGTAACGCCGTTCCCGCGAATTCTCGGAATGCCATTAAGTTCCCCGGGTGCTCCGTCTGTCCGTGTGGTCATTACAATATTACGGACAATGAGTTAATAAATACCGGCTGGGATACGGATACGCATAAGCGTCGCCCGGAGGATAGCGACTGAGGTAAACGTCCCAGTGGCCGCACACTTAAGGGCGCAGTCCCAGTCCCCGGACAGGCATGAAAAATCGTATTTCCATCTCTCTTGTGCTCGTGTCGTGTCCGGCTACTGGGACGTGTCCGGCCATTGGTACGTTTACCTTAGCCCGTACGCGCCCGGTAGAACCGCGGCGCTGGATAAGTACCGCGCCAGGCCCCTCAGACTCGTGTAATTCTAACGGAGAAACCAACCGCCATACGTTATCCTCGATTCCAGAAGGGTAATAACGGGTTGCGGAGGGTGCGCGAATTCACGGTAGCTTCTCTCTATTCGTACGATGAGATTGCCAGTCCGCAACGACTCTATTAGACGCGCCAGGCCGTATGTTTGTCACTCTTTGGCTCTCTGTTCCTCCTTCGCTCGGAGCTCGAAGGAGACCACCTTGAACGGTGCGCGACTGCCTTTTTTCCAGCTTGGAATCGATGTCTATATAATCACGATTAAATCAATTGGGGGGAGAGGGGGTGAGGGGGAGAGCTTATATAGTGCGGAATGGACCTCGATGGCTCAATTCCACAAGGGCAGGCGAGCTGCCTTGTAAGCCAAGCCTATGCGCCCTTCTTGCCGTAGACCATCGATATCAATTATGAGTGGCAAACTGAGCCAAGAAATATTCAGCGAGGCTGATCGCTATCGGTCGCTAGTGTAATATTTTACATTAAATTTAATTGGACATGGGATTGCGGTGGAGTGTGCAGTGTCTGCGCTGAACACCGGACCACACAGTGAGACGCTTTTATTTATAATGAGCCGGGGAGTAACGAGTCTAAGGAAATCGTTGGACGCGTATCGACGATGCGCGGACTCGAACACGAGACGGATGTATCTGTTGTGTGGAACGGGTGTGCGTTTTTGCGACGAAAGTACACTCAGAAAAAAGTTTATTCCAATCAAAGAAAATTTATAAGGGACGAAGAAAAATGTTTATGTGGTTCATAACCTAATAGAGCATTTATTAAATTCTAGTATATTTATTTGTTTGATAGTATTACTCTTTTTATTGACACGACTCTATAACGCGAGTTGCCGGATAATAGCCGTGTTTTGTCTTGGTGCCAAATATATAATTTCTTTTGCGCGAATAAATATCTACTCAAAATCGTATTTTCAATGATTCGATTTCTTTGTGTCGAATAAACATTTATTTTAAAGTACAAATCAATAAATAGTCACTTCCGATACATTGGTGTACTGAAAGTAATGAAAAGCCGTTATTCGAATCTAATAAAGATTTTGTTAAGGCAACGAAACATTTCTTTTATCTTAATAAACGTCACTTGAAGATCGAATTTTATTTGATTTGAATTTTTTTTCTGGTTTCACCGCGGTGTCTGCGCTGAACACTGGACCACACAGTGAGAGGCTTTTATTTATAATGAGCCGGGGAGTAACGATTCTAAGGAAATCGTTGGACGCGTATCGACGATGCGCAGACTGGAACACGAAACGGATATGTCTGTTGTGTGGAACGGGCGATGTAAAATTGCATTAATTGTCGGAGGACAACCTGGACGTACGCAAAGAGCGGTGGCGATAACAACGGCAACGACATCGCAGCTGCGGGCAGTATGGAATAATAATCGGAATTGATAATAAAAAAAAACCCCCGAGAGAGATTAACGACGCTACTGTAATGTCGACGAACTTCCTTCGACGATGATTAATCCCCGGCGGAATTAAGTCGTAGCGAAAGCGGCGAGTTCTCAACCTATCGATATTCAATATCTTTGATATCAGCGTCGCCGAGCGACGATCTCGCTCGTGTAGCTTCGGGCATGATTCATCCGTACACTCGTTCACTCGGCTCATTGCTCATTGCCTCTGTCCCTCGTAGGAGTGTCCTCGCACAGGGAGAGACCAGCGAAGAGGCGTGACGTCGCGGGTCTTCGCGAACCGTCACTCACCTCGTTTCGCATTCTATCCCATTTACATTATTTATACACGCCGGTTAGACTTAACGTCTTAATTACGCCTTTTTACTGCCGTACAGATACACCGAGTGTGGGATGCACTCGGGTAGGACATTAACTCCGTAACGCCGCTGGGGGAGAGATTGCGAACTGGGTGTAGTTAGGTTACCGAGCTGAATATAGTGAGGATTAACTCCCCCCCGGCCGTATCTCGGTGGTTGGCGAGATTTCCTCGGGCACCGGTACAGCACCCGAAGATGAGATGCGATATCTACGTACATACACACATACACGCTGTACGTATCGGTTCTGCGACCCGAAACTTACTGTACCACGCGCCACTGCAGGTACGAAGACGGTGGCAAAAAATGGACATTAAACCGGTCAGCGTAGCTTAGTCCGCCCGGTATATTATCCACGTACACGAACGCGAATACACACGAATGTAAGCCAACTAGACTCATTCAGATTTAATGCTCCGGTTGGCGATGTTCGTTGGATGCCGCTGCTGCTACCGCTCGAATCCTCTTTGCTCGATTATGCTGGCCGGCGCGCGCGTACAACGAGCGAAATAAAGACCCCCGTCGGGACGATTGCACTGGTGCATCCCGTTGTACATACTATATGCACTATATAAGTTTTGCAGACGGTTTCTTCCGGCGAAGATACAGATTCGCTCTTTCTCTCGATTCCACGCTTCGACTCGCTCCTCCTCTCTTTCACTCTCGCTCGTTAGGATTCATAATGTTTCGTGCGGAATGCCGGGTACGGCTTGATGATGATGCTCGTAAGTCGGTGGTGTACATACATTAAATATGTGGTATACGTATGTACGCCGAGTCGTAAGCCACGAAGACAGCCTCATCAAATACTCTGGCCTCCTTAATGCCCGCATTATAATGGCAACCAGTCCACTCGTTCGGAATCACTCCGGAGTAACATTCCACGATCTATCCACGATCTATCGCGATTTCGTGGCATTTTGTTTTTCCTCTCCACTGCGCAACGGCCCGTTCTCCATCCGCGATAAGAAGATTACATGGTATTACACGAGTTCGCTAATACGCCGCTCTATCTACATCGCGGGGTTTTTAGTGTTCACCTATTAGCTGAGAAAATAGCTATCACGTTTTTTGAGTACACGCGTATCGATGGTTGGAAGCTCGACGAGCATCGCAGGTTGTGTCTTTTTGCTTTACTAATGTGGTCGGAAACGACAGGGTAAGTATCAATTGATCACTGATCGTGTACCGTAGATTTTGCGAACTCTTCGATGAGTTCGACGGGAGTCGTAAATTCAGGAGTGTGCGTTGTTGCGATGAAATCAGGCACTACGCGTTGCAGACATTAATCGGCGACTAGTTTCGTATATAAAATTAAATGAGGATACAGTATTAAAACAAGCGATAAGCTTGCACTGTATGTTAAAACTTCACAATTAACAGATATTACAGAGTTTCTTATGTTGACTCTCGTCGTTGACTCGGCAACAAGTCGCTGAAGACTGACAAAAATTAGAAGACACTCAAAGACTCGCGCTTTATTTTGGAGTGGCAGGAGAAGCCTTCAAGGATTGGCCTTGGTGTACCAAGTTAGCCCTGTTAAAATAAATTGTAAATTTAATGTACTGGAACTTGAAATTTACTAACATTATTCATATCAATTAAACATTAATGTGCTTTGCTTGTAACATAAATATACCAGACATTAAAATTACAAATCTTTCGCTTGAAATTTACAAAAAATTCCATGAAAAATACAAATTTCATTGTAAAATTTCAACGCAGACGTGTTTAAAATTTCGGAAACAGTTTATGTAAAAAAAGCCTACAAGACTGTTCATTAATTATCAAACTAATTTTTTTTACAGTGCGCTTTTGTCTGTATGCCTATAACTTTTGGATTCGTGTACTTCGAATGTGTATGTAGGGGAGAGCGGGGCAAAATGGGGTTTTTGGGCAAAACTAAATTTTCCAATAATTTTTGGATCGAACAAGGTGGCAAAACTGGGCAGAAAAGCCTGATGTATCCGATAGGGCGAATTCGGGCATCCAATTGCCCCATTTTGCCCCGCTCTACCCTATATGACTGTTTTCTTTGAAACTACTTATTAATTTTTCATTTTATTACATTTATCGTCTCCATCGACGCTCCAGATAATTCCGCGAGATCGCGCGGCGCTCTTTCGCGGGAGAGGGGGGGGGGGGGTCGCGAGCATTCGTCGAGACGCGGTGACACGCGGGGAGAGAAGGTGGTGAAAGCTTTCGCTTCCTCGTAACGGTAAGCGTCACTTTTCCTCGTGCGCATTAGCGACCGTATATCGTAATACAGGAGAGCGGGGCGAAACGGACTACCTTTATGCATTTTCAGTGGAACATGGAAGTAATCTTTCGTTCCCAGTAGAAGAACACGATTCGGCGTTGCCCCCGCGTTCCGTCTCGCCCCGCTCTTCGCGGCGTGCAATAAAGTGCACCGCCTCTAGGGGAGAGCGGGGCAAAATGGCACAGCGGGGCAAAATTGGATAATCAGGCAAAACGGAACTTTCCAATAACTTTTGGATGGTGGCGGTGATGGTGAGTGGGGCAAAACGGTGTTGAAAATGTCGATGTATCGTTAGGACAAAATGTGACGGCCAAAAATTATTGGAAAATTGAGTTTTACCCCCGCTGTCCCGTTTTGCCCCACTGTCCCATTTTGACCCGCTCTCTATAGTGCGGAGGTGTCGAGGTGATGCATTAGCCCCAAGGTGAGAGGAGACGCGAACACGCCGAAGAGATTGAGGAGATTGAAGGAAAGGGGAACGAAAGACGAAGGATTGTTAACGCTCACTAATTGCCAAAGTGTCTCACGGCGGTGAGACGACACCACCCCAACACAGCTCCGCGGATAGCACTCAAAGTGTCGCGATGCGTACAAGCCAGAACCCTCTCGTGATTCTCGCACGCATCACGTTCGCGTGTCTCCCCTCTCCATTCATCCCCGCCGAGGGTTTCGACATCGCGATCGTGACAACTCACGACGCTCGAAACGGTCGACGCACTGGTAAAAAAGTACAGTTGAATCAACTAAGATTTGGGCAGGGACGTTCAAATAAATATTTTCTTGGTCGAACAAAAATAGTAGTAGTAGTAGTGGTTTTATTGACAGTGCATAGCATAGCACAGTTTTTAATACATAACGGAATTCAATTACCAATATATGCTGCCAATTAGCCATCGACCGAAGTCCTTCAGCCACAGTTTTTCATCTTTTTACAATTATTATTTTTTTTTTAAATTAAATATTGGTACTTAAAATTAAGAAAATCAGTTTATTTCTTCGTTGTTCATTCGTTCGAGTTGCTGATAAGTTGTGAGTGTTGGGTGTTTGAATGTGTGTATCATGTTTGGTGTGAGTTGTATGCATAATGGTTTGATATTTTCTATTTAGGTCGCGGCGAATCGTTTGGTAAGTTCTCTGGTTCTCGTTCTTATGGGTGTGATTCCCGTAGCTTCGTAAAGCAGCGTATTGCGAGGGTTGTGAAGCGGATTGTCAGGATGTCGGATGCGTGTCGAACAAAAATATTTTAATGACTCAAAAATATTTTGGTGAAATCACCAACAAATTGTTGAACTAACAAATTTTTCAGCTGGTTCAACAAAATATTTAGTTGAACGTCCCCGCCCGAATCTTAGTTGATTCAATCGTATTTTTTTATCAGTGCGGGTGCCGAGCGATTTTATCCGTCTCCGCGGAAAAAGCTTCGGCTCGCGTTGAATAAAACTCGTATTTCCATATTATAAATTTATCGAATAGAAAAAGCGGGACTCACGTATACAGAGACAGCCTCTGATATAACGCTCTCTCACTCGGAGCATGAAAATTTACGACGTAAAATGAGATTCGGAAAAAGAAGAGGAACGGCGAGTCTGCAGAATATCTTTTTATCTTTCGCTCCACCAAAGAGGACACCGCCACGGGGGAATTTATAGAGAAGTGCAGCGGGAAATATTATCGTCGACGCTCTAATCTATAACGGTATTCTTCCTTATACGCTTTGTTTTTTTTTTTTATTTCGTAAAATATACGATAGTTTAATACGAACGAGTGGAAGTTTTCGGATCCAAATTCCATCGAGCGTAGTCACTCCGAGGCGTCGCCGAAGATGCTGGTATACCACACGGCCCGGTCTGGACCACGCGAGATCGAGAGTTATGGCGACTGGCCCCTTCGCGTCTCGGTATTTATGACGATGCCCTCTCTCTTTCTCGTCCCCGATGCTGGAAACGATTATGTTCTCCGCTACACTGGCATTCTCTCTCCGTTTCCATCCACTCTTTCCGTCTCGAGACGCGGAAACTATTCGATGCAAAGCTTCTACAATCGGACTCCGAGAGAAATGGGTTTGTTTTTGGGGTAAGAGGCTGGCCCCATCGGACTCCATGAGTCCACCTCGAGGAATTGATTGCATTATGTATATACATCTATATACACACTCTGTATGGTAACGCTGATTCCTCCTCGTCGAAAGACTCACAAAGGCCGGTCCATGGTCGTAAATCCGGTATACCTGTGGATGCCTGCTATGTAGATGGGATACTTTTCCTGTATTAAGGTGGTATCTATAATAACGCGATGGCTAGAGGCGTAAATATCTCGGATGGAAATAAGGAACGCTGTCGTCTCTTTTATGGTGTAATGATCGTATTAGGGTACTAGGGTCAAAAATTTCATGAAAGATACAAATTTCACTGTAAAATTGCAACGCAGATGTGTTTGAAATTTCATAAACAGTTTATGTAAAAAAGCCTACCATACTGTTCATTAATTTTCAAACTAATTCTTTTCGCTTTTGGATATAACTTTTCAATTTGGGTATTTTGAATGTGTATGTATACGACTGTATGTTTTCTTTGAAACTACTTATTAATTTTTCATTTTATTACACATAGCGTGTCCATCGACGCTCCAGATAATTCCACGATATCGCGCGGCGCTCTTTCGCGGTGCGGTCGCGAAAGATTTTCTGAAATTACTGAAAAAAAAATTGGGCAACAAATTACCCGGCAACCAAATTTTTTTTTGCAAAAATGATTTGTTAATTTTTGTAAATACGTATGATTTTTTTCAGATTTTTATCCGATCGAGAAATTTTTCTAATTCTCTTTTATTCCTCTCAAACTTAGGCGGCGTCAGTCATTGCGCTAGTACTACCTTAAGGTGGAATCTATAATAACGCAATGGCGAGAGGCGTAAATAACTCGGATGGAAATAAGGAACGCTGTCGTCTCTTTTATAGTGCAATGATCGCATTACGGCCTCGGTCGGGCTCTCACGACGCCACGTCAGGAACTTTGGTTGGATTGTGTAATCTCGGAAACTTCACCATTTTGAGGCTACTCGGTGGCAAAATCTTCGTCGATGTTTGTTCCGAAGGGTACGCTGCGGTGAGTCGATAATCAATCGATACCGCCATACGCGATACGGTTAATGGTTGGAGCAATCAAAGGAGCGGCTTGACGAGCTAGTATCTCTACTTTGTAACTTTCTCCGGGTCTTCTTCGTTTCTCGGAACGGTAATGCGATGCTCGTCGGAGTTTGTTAACGTCGCGATCCGGTGTAAAAACGGTGGTGATGTACACTGAGAGAAAAAAAAATTGTTGGTTCGAACGGTTTCGCGATCACACACGCTCAAAGCTGTTTTTTGTTTTGTTTTGTTTTGTTTTTTTTTTTTTTTTTTTTTATACAACTAAATCATTCTTTTGCTGAACGATTATTCGCTTCGGTCGATTCAAAGTATTTCGAATGAAGCAAAGTTTTGTACTGTACCAACTAAATAACGCCTTTGAACGTGGATGAAAGCGTCTTGGTTAATCCGACAATTTCTTTTTCTCAGTGCATTGGCGGAAACAGCGAACTGAGGAGCCGACGTCAAAGATTATTACAAGTGAAGTAAAGAACATTATTATTTCAGTATTACTTGAAACCGTGTTTCTGCTTTGTTAAATCTTTCCGGCGGCTCGTTCTAATTGGAGTGCAATATTATTCTCGAATGGCGGGTTGTTTTAGCTCCGCCGCTTCGTGCCCTCGCTGCGGGCTAGGGAATTTAGAGAACGGAAATTCAGATTTCGGATAATTAGACGCCAGAAACTCGAGAATGCTGAACCAATCAAGCTGAAATTTCACATTCGGTGTGTTAATAGTCAACGATTCGTCAACATTTCATTTAAAAAATTTGCAGTCACTTTTTTTTCGTACACAATTTTTAATTTCTTCAAAAATGTATTTACAGTTTTTTTTAGCTATTTGGATGAAAAGGTGTACGGAGATAGAATGTATAGTCCAATGATCCGTAATAAATTTTGTGATAATCAATTGAACCGTTTAAAATTTGTCATTTTGAATTTTTTTTATTTTCATGAAAAGTTTACATTCGACGCAAGTTTGCGTATTAAATATTGTTCTATGAATAAAGTAAGTGAATTCATGATAAGCGTGAAAGAAATACATTAAATATAGTTCCGGAACGACGACTAGGAAAAAGTTTGTTGGGAATTTTTATACCCAATATTGCGAAATTGAGTGATTTTGCATATTTTCAAATAGCGACATCTTTGCTTCCCGATGGCATCGTGGAAAAATCCAGGTGTCCGTGATGTTCCACGGCACGAAATATACGGAATGATGGATATGACGGGGTTGTGAAAAGCTAGATAAAACGGTAACATTTGGATTTCTGGAGTATAAATCGCAAATGTCAACAACAAAAATCCGGAGTACATAATTCCATGTATATTTTCGCCTCGAGCACAGATGCGACATCAGTTCCGACTAAAAGTCAAGCGCGACGTTGGTATGATTCTACAATGTATTTTTTCGGGGCGAACCTGAATTGGACAGCCGATTTGCCGTTGAACGTCAAGCACGACGTTCACACTTTTTAAAGTTTAAAAAATGCAATTTTCATGTCGCTTCTTCATAATACTCCTTTATTCGCAAAGCATTCTCTACGAAGTAGCCAAAAATACAGAAAAATGCTTTCTCATAGAAGAAGCTCCGCGAAAAAAGGAATATTATAAAAAAACCGATATGAAAATTTCAATTCTCAACTTTTTTCGACCGGAAGTGACGTCCCATCGGAAATACGTCACTTCCGGTAAAAAAATGGTCTCTCGCTAGGGGGGATTAAGAATAGGGTAAAAGCGGTCAATATGGCCCACCTCAATTAACACGGAAATCAATGATATATGGGCTGGGCCATATTCCCCACTTTTACCCTAATCAGGACTTGGGCAAGGCTTCCTCAGACGAAAACCCTGCACTGAAAAAAATAATTTGCTTGCGGGTTGCCGAAGCAAAAAATATTTGTTTCAATTCTACTTTAAATTCTTACAATTCCATATGATATTGAAACAACGACAGCAAGTCTGTCAAGGTAACATGTTATCGTTTCAATCCGGTATTAAATTGTACGGATACAGAGTAGAATTGAAACAACGTTTTTACTTCATTGGCAGCCCGCAAGCAAATTTTACTTGATTCAGTGATATTTTTTTTCTGTGTGGATTCTTGAAAATTGGGACAAACAAGCAACATAAAAGACGGAGCGATCAGTGACGACTTAAAACTTGCATTGCCTCGTCGTCGTAAAAGATACACGTTCGCTCTTTCTCGATTGCTTCTCTTTGTCCCTTTGACTCTGGACACCCTCAGTTAGTTAACGTACTAATGATCCGCCCGGCGTCGGCTTCTGTTCCGGCACTTTATTGGCCCAGAGATCTGATTTTGGAGCGAGGGGGGAATTCTCACACTACGGTCTATTCCCTGGGAGCCTCGTCGAGAATACGATTCCGGTTTATTACATTTTCTCGGTCGAGGACCCAAAAAAAAAAAAAAACGTCGATGTGGAATCGGGGACAGAGGGAAAGTGAAAAGGAAACAAACGAAAATAGTGAGCTCGTTTCAGGTGCGATGGGAACAGCCGGGTAAATCCGTGACGCGAATAGGAAAATGAAGCCCGCGGATTGGAGTGAAATTTTCGTCTCTCTCGCTCGCCGCGACCAGCAAAACGCCCTCTCGTTTTCACGTATTCGCAAACGAACGGGAGACCCATCGCGCCACCAAAACCGAGTCAACGCAATTCGATAGAAAAAAAGCCTGATTAAAGTGAACCGCGAGCCACAGAGCCGGACAGAGAGGAGCGCCAAAACCGGAAGATACGAGTGAGGGAGAATTCCAAAAAAAAGGGAAAAAACAGGGCCATCTGTTCATCGAGGGCAACGCGACTCCTTTTTTTTCCCAGCCATCCGTGAGTATTCCAACCGTGCGCTGTTGATTTTCCAGCACGTACGATTTCGGTTTTGCGGAATCACGCGTCCGTCCCAGTTTTTTGTTATTGGCGTATTCATTCGTAGAGGAAATGCACCTAGTAGCGTCGACCCAGACATCGACGACGTTGGGTTGGCTGCGATCGATTTATGTATCGAAATTCGCTTCATTCTCGGGATAAACAGTGAACCAAAGCCGGAAATCCACGGTGCTCCATCGACCACAAATCCTCTTACCCGTCGCGTCATACATTTTTATTTATGACGTCGTACCGACTGCACAGACACAACACCGGGAGTGCGGCGAGAAGTGAAGGTCGCACTCGGCCCGTTGCGAAAGACTCCTCGTATAATATCTCTCTAAATCCCCGGGCAAAAATCTATTATAGCGGTAACGTAAATTCATCGTCGATGCAGAACCTATTGAAGAGGTGATGGACGGAGCTTTCAGATAATACTAGAAGATACGTACCGTACAGATCCGTGAGTATCTGTGAGTACCTGTGAGTATCCGTACGAGCATCCGTGCGAGTATCTCTGAGTGTCTGTGAGTTTTGTGATTATCTGTGAGCACACTGAGAAAAAGAATAGTATTTTCTACTATACCAATAGTTCCCAGGGTGAACGTCTATATAGATAGTTGTTGACTGTACATATTCAATTGGTTAAATTATAATTATTGTTGCAACCATGATTTTTTGTCACTGTCATAACTGGAAGATGTAAACGTTCCCACTGGGAACTATTTTTTATGGTATAAAGTCAGTATTGTTGCTTTTACTATGTTATTTTTTCTCAGTGCATCTGTGATTATTTGTGCACTGTAAAAAAATTGGTTTGAAAATTAATGAACAGTATTGGAAGCTTTTTTTAACATATAGTGTTTCTGAAATTTCAAACACATGTGCGTTGCAATTTTACAGTGAAATTTGTATTTTTCATTATAATTTTTGTAAAGTTCAAGCAAAAGATTTGTCATTTTAATATGTGGTGTATTTATTTCACAAGCAAAGTAAATTAATTCTCAATTAATATGAGTAATGTTAGCAAACTTCAAGTTCCAGTAAATTAAATTTACAATTTATTTTAATAGTGTGGGTATCTGTGAGCAGCTGTGAGTATCCGCACGGATGTCTGTGAGTATCTGAGAGTATCGGAGTGAGCGTCCAATCGACATGAACATTATTATTACGTAGATATATAGCGACAGCGATGAGATATGCGTACAGGTAGAACTTTTTCGCGGTCTTCCGTCATTGTCCACGGACAGTACAACCGTAAACCGCGCAGTCTCTTATCATCGTGCAAGCGTCAGAATAACGCATTTCACACGGGATTATTACGCATTCGCAGCGACAGTAAAAAAAAAAAAAGGAACAACGATTTATCCCTCGCGGATTCGTCCCCTCAACCGGCACCGCAGTGTGGGGCATTAACACTGTGCCCAATAATCGAGTCCTCGTCTGAGCGTGTCGGAACTCGAGGGTCAGGTTAAATCGTCGGATAACGAGTTCATTGTGGTAACATGGCGTAAATCTCGTGGAAAAAATGCAATATCGCGGTCGCTTCACGCTGCTCCCCGCCCTTCGTACCTCTCTCATCCTTTCGTTCTGTTATTCGCAAACGTTATATTTTCGCCCCCTTCCGTGCCCCTTCCTCCCCCCCCCCCCCCCCTTTTCCCCCCTTCCCCCTCTCCCTCCCCTCCCCCCCCCCCCCCCCCCCCCCCCCTTTTTCCCCCGTCCTCTTTTGCCCCCCCCCCCCCCCCCCCCCCCCTCCCCCCATGATATATATCTCGGGGCGAACCGGCGCCTACGTAATTCCGTTAGAGCCCGCCGGTGACAGAGAGTAGGTGGATATGCCGTTGGTACCAGCAGCACGCGCATAATGCCCAGAGCGCAACCGACTGAGCGTCGTTCTCGTTTTCGTTGCCGTCGACGACGGACGCGAACGGAGGCGATGTCTTCCCTCCGGGCTCTCGCCTCCGGAGCCTTCCGGCCGGGAGTCTCGGAGGGAGCAAACGCGACGGAACCGCTCGGCGCACACACGAGGACCGCCAGGAAATCAGAGACTTCGAGAGAGCGTAACACGACGGCGGAGCGGTGGAGGAAGGAGAGGCAGCGAGATCGAGTCCCATTGTGCCTCTCCATGTGAGGTCCTCGCGTTCGTGGACCTCCTGCTGTCTCCTCACTATGAATTCAACCAGAAGGCCCCGGGAATTCATTTCTCAGATTATAAACTAGGTAGGCACGCTCGCCGGTGGCTCGGCCCGCGGTGTGAGCAATGAACACGGCGAGAAACTTGTTTCTGCGTACTCGCATGCCAACCCTCTCCTTCCATCACGGATCCGTACGGTACGTACCTTCTGGTATTATCTCGAAGCTCCGTCCATCACCTCTTCAATAGGTCCTGCATCGACGATGAATTACGTTACCGCTGCAATAGATTTTTGCCCGAGGGATTTAGAGAGACATTATACGGAGAGTCTTTCGCAACGGGCCGGGCGCGATCTTCACTTCGCGCCGCACTCTTGGTACTGTGTCTGTGCAGTCGGCCAACGATTTAACCTGACCCTCGACCTGTTCCTTTTTTTGACTGTCGCTGCGAATGCGTAATAATCCCGTGTGAAATGCGTTATTCTGTGGCTTGTACTATGATAAGAGACTGCGCGGTTTACGGTTTTACAATCCATGGACAGTGACGGAAGACCGCGGGAAAGTTCTACCTGTACGTCTCGCATATCTCATCGCTGCTGTCTCTATGTATCTACGTAATAATAACGTTCATGTCGATTGGACGCCCACTCCGATACTCACAGATACTCGGAGATGTTCACAGATAATCACAAAACTCACAGATGGTCACAGATAATAACAAAACTCACTGATACTCAGAGATACTCACACATATGGTAAAAGTGGGGAATATGGCCCGGTCCATATATCATTGATTTACGTGTTAATCGAGGTGGTCCATATTCACCACTTTTACCCTACTCAGAGATACTCACAGATAAGGGAGAGCGGGGAAAAATGGGGCAACGGGGCAAAACGGGGTTTTGGGCAAAACCAAATTTTCCAATCATTTTTGGATCGTACAAGGTGGCAAAACTGGGCAGAAAAGCCTCATGTATCCGATAGGCAAATTCGGGCATCCGAAAATTATTGGAAAATGACATTTCGCCCAAAAACCCCGTTTTGCCCCGTTGCCCCATTTTGCCCCGCTCTGCCCTACTCACAGATACTCACGGATACTCACAGATACTCATAGATGTTCACAGACACTCACACTGCAATTTTGTAAGTTTTTCTTATATCCTCCTTGAAAGACTTAGGAGGTCCAAGGGGACCCTCAAGAACAATCTCTGGAAGAGGAATGGGGTGTGATGAATCCCCGTTACTTTTCTCTATAAAAAAAAAAAAAAAAACGCAAACACCAGCTCTCGAAACTCGCATGCACAAGCGATGGGATGTAGAACATAACCGCGAAACTATTCCCGATTGTTCTCGCGATCGCAAACTTTGAATTTCCAAAGCGATAAAATTCCCTGCCTCCCTTTATCTTTCTCTCTTTCAATGATCTCCAACGATTGTTCCCGACGCGTTTCTCGATCGTAGTCTCTCGGTCCGCTACAGTACGGTATGTTATTATACTACTTTGCCTCGGAGTGTACACGCCGTACGAGTCCTCCGTACCTAATGCCAGTGTATGCGCGAGTATACAATGGAGCTTACGGTCTGCCATTATAGTATTGTGCGGTTGGAAATCTAACCGTGTAGTATACGTGTATATATAGCCGGAGAGGCAAAAGAGGGCGAACGATTTACCGAGAGTGGTGGCGCTTCTAGAAAGTCTAAAATGGGATACCATAATAGTTTGAAGTGGCGGATGTGTTGTGCCCGACACATGAACGTACTCGTATGCATGCGTGCGTACATGCGCATGAATACATACGTCGGTCCATTCGCAACTACTTAACATGACAATAGCTCGTAAAATATGATACCCATTCGCCCGCTTGCGGTATATCGTTACGAGTACCGTACCATACATCTTCGCTGATGCTCCGGAGGAGAGGGTCTATAGTTTCCAGCTGACTGGTAAAACGGACCGGGGCACGTTTTTCCTCCGGCAGACAGTGACGGAGACAATGCAGGAGAGAGGAGGTCGAAGGCACGAAAATATCCAATGGAATATAGAGACCGTGAGAGGCGAAACTGAAAAGAAGCGAAACCGAAGAAAAGAAGATACCGGTCGTGGCTCTTGGCGCTTTGGCCCGAGGAATAAATATAGAATCTGAGTAGCGACGATTCGAGTAAGCTCCGATAATACACCGGTGCGCGGGGGTTATATGCCATTGTAAAAATACAATATCCGCAGATACGCTCGCGCATATAGACTGGCAAGGAAATTAAGGTAACGGTACCGATGTTCGGACACGTCCCAATCTTCGGACACTCCTATGCAGATCTGATTTATTCCGAATTAAAGTATTGAAAATCCATTATG
>JAPYZC010004107.1:0-10823 GCA_030522665.1 Ichneumoninae sp. A BG-2022a
CTACCTAACTTCCAGTGCGTCCGTAGCCGACTTAGCTGCACTGTACCGCATTTGCCAGGGACACGGGGAAACTACGGAAAACCCGTGCCGGTACAGACGTTCATATTCGACTGATCCACCAATATTTTTGCACTTGAGTAAAGTGCAGAAACACCAAAGTCTCAGAAGAACGCGCCTCCCGCTCAATGGCCGATGCGCCAGCTAGCGCACGGCTAAGCGGTCACCCATCCAAGTACTGACCGCGAACGAATCAGCTTGACTTGGAGGACCACCAAAAGCCGTGCGCCAACCGCGCATCCACCGCTGTCGGTTAGAGTCGGATACTAAAAAAAAACCATTTCATCAAATTCAATTTATGACAATTTCACCGAAACTTCTCATTTCGATAATTCTAGTGACAAGCCCTTTTTACCATGTGCAACGTCTTCGAGTCGGGTACTAAAAAAAACCATTTAATCAAATTCAACTTATGATAAGTTGACCGAAACTGATTGTCGTTTCGATAATTTCAGTGAATAGATATTAATTTTCGGTCCGATAAGCATAATCCGATTGACCTTTCGCTTTCACTTTAGTCGGGAGGGCCCGTCGATTCGTTATATTTCCGAACCTTTTGGGCCGCCTCGACGCGCCGGCTCTTCGTCCCTTCTCTGCCTCCTCGCTTCTTCTCCTCTTCACTTATTACCCCGAGACACATAGAAGAATCGGTTGCCCGTATACTCCGAGAGTTATGTATAATTATACGCTTATACCGAGAGCTCCCGAGGCACCCACAGTATTTCTCCCGTGCGAGATAGGTTACCCACATGCTCTTTTCGTTGCGCGCACAGGTAGGCTAATTTTTTGCCCTAAGAGCCGTATATAAAGCACGCACGGTGTTATCCGGCTCCACCGTCGAATCCACTCGGCGCCTTTGCGTTTAGTACGGAATTTATCCCCGGTCGGACCAGTGACATCAATCACTTAAGTTAATTATAGTCAACCCGATCACGCCATCCTCCCGTCTTCTACGTTAAGCCGTAGTACCTTGGATCATCGGGCCTTTCCCCGGTAACATCGGGAGAAAAAGGAAAAGAATTCTCGGTCATAAACACATCGGAGAAATATGCCTCGAATTAATAACGAGAATAATTCACTCGTGCATTTCACATCTACCGAAGGTCAGGAATAACTGCATTCCGGGGGTCGAATAAATATTTCGCCGACTCTGATCTCGCTTGCGATTATCCTCACGGTCCTCCCGACGTGTCACTGCCTTTCGTGTAACTACAGAAATTTCTAGAAGGAAAACACCGGACGGATCGGTAATGTTCCGTTCCGCTAGATCGAGACCAGGAAATAAAAATAAATCAAGATAAATCGTACGAAAAAAATGTCGGTCCTGAAGAGAAATCCGCCTCGAATTAATAGTCGGTATTAATTCGACGCATGCTTTTGAAATGTGGTTTATGGTCGAGTACATTTTTTTACTCAGTCATTTTTTATTTAATTAAATTTAATAGTTTGGTAATAATATTTTTATTTATTTCAATTTTAATTAAACATTTTTTACCGAATAATTTTTTTAAATACTTCGCGCGTGCTTTTCATCCTCCTCACGGTCCTCCTGACGTGTCACTCCCTTTCATGTCATTACAGAAATTTCAAGAAGGAATACGACGGACGGATCGGTAATGTTTCCTTCCGCTAGATCGAGACCAAAAAATAAAAATAAATTAAGATAAATCGTACGAAAAAAATGTGCTCTGTCCTGAAGGGAAATCCGCCTCGAATTAATAGTCTGTATTAATTCGACACATGACTCTGAGATGTGGTTTATGGTCGAGTAAATTTTTTCACTCAATAATTTTTTATAATAACAATTTATTTAATTAAATTTAATAGTTTGGTAATACTATTTTTATTTATTTCAATTTTAATTAAACATTTTTTACCGAATAATTTTTTTAAATAATTCGCGCGTGCCTTTCATTCTGCCGAAGGTTACGACGAACAGCATTCCGGGAGTCGAATAAATATCCCTTTCGCGAACTCGGATCCCGCTCGGATCTCCCGCTCGTCCGGAGCCGTCACTACCGTTTTTACGTATAATTACAAAAATGTCTAGAATGCCCGAAGACGCCGGACGGATCGGTAGTGATCACCTCGGCTAGAGCGAAACCGCAAAAGTGAAAGACAAAAACAGGCAAAAAAAAGGGGAAAGGAAAAATAAAAAATTGTGCCTCGAGGCAAAGGGGGTTAGGAGCGACGAACGGATGCCCCGAAGATTCTCACGAGCCGTTCCCTTGCAACCCACCGAGGGACTCTCGGTCATTTTGGGTACGGATAATAAACATTCGTATTTAAGGGCACTTTCGAGAGCTCCGGCTCCGGTAACGCTTCGGTGGTGGGATAAGAACGAGGAAACGGAGAAAGGGAAGCCGTAGTGGCTTAACCGAGGCGACCGAAAGTGACCAGACGGGCCACAGAGATCCGTGCGTGGTGTGGAGAATCGCGCATCACGATATATACGTCCATAGCCGTGTATATGGGACTGCTGTATGCTATATGCGGAGACTCTAATCTCGGTTAATGGATAAACGGGCCTTCGCCGGGTCCCGAGAGCGAAGAGGAGGGCCCTGAGGCATTTCCAGACCCAAGGGGCTTTTGGGACTTCTCGAAGGCAGAGGCGAACAGACGTATATTTTGACGACTGGAAATGGCTGGCTATCGATGTTTCCTCCGGCGAATAACCCCGACGAGCCAGAACATCGACAGCTCCGGAATGGCGTTACAGTAGAACCTCGATTATCCGAACCCTCTGTTATCCGAACTGCCGCTGGTTCGGATAAAGTTTATATTATCCGAACAATTGCGCGAAATTCTAGTATTCTTACGTTGTTGCGCGCCAATACATTGTTGCACGCTATAAACAACAAGCCAATTCAAGATCGCTTGGGCTCGCATAGGCTCACATAGCGGTACCGTAAATGCACGCCAGTCATATGCACAGTATTTTTGAGTGCCCTAAATACCGAAATCAGCGATCGAATTTAGGTCTCCCGTCTTCGCTAAATGAATGCCTCACAAATAAGAATAATGCTTAAAAAACTATCGAATTCACCAAGAAAATGTTTGTATACAAAAATCTATAACTCTGTTCTCATACTATCTCCTCAATGTAAATGTGTGCGTCGCTAATAACTCCAGTGTTGATGCGACAATAAATATATAAAATTTAAAAATAAAGTATTTTTGAGTTTCTCAGCCGAGCAAATACGCACGTATTCAAAACTTATTTTCGTTAATCTCGTAACTGGTCTCGTTGTTTAGTGCGTTATGGTTTCGGCACTCAGTCCTTCGACCTCTAAGCCTAAACATAATGTAATTACACCGGAAAAAAATTAGAGACGCTTTCGATACTCGAAACTCGATGTCCATTTCGAAACTCGATAAGGGAGAGATGAGTACATTGTTATCGGGCTCGTATGATATTTATAAGTTAACGATCTCTGCCATTTAAAAAATTTGGCTGCGATAAGACGTACAAAACTCTTACGTCAAACGAAAACTGTGGATTTCGTGATGAAGGTTTGGAGTTATTCGAAATATGTGGGTACTGTAGTTTTTTCAATATGTATCATGCTATATCGCTTAACACAGTTTGACCGTTCCGTTATCCGAATTTTCGTTAATCCGAACGAGCTCCGGTCCCAATTGGTTCGGATAATCGAGGTTCTACTGTATTCGTAATCGATAGCCGGGAGCACAGTAGTTGGCACTCGGAGTGTGATTTCTCGAGGAGCTCTCGATCGGAAATACGCGACAGGATATTTGACGGAAGGCGACGGAGCGTTGCTAATGAGTCTTTGAGGCGTGGCGGTTTGGTGTTTCGTACGTGGAATAAAAAAATGCAATTAGAGATCAAGGAAAGGGGCTGGGAAAAAACAAATTATTTTTTTAAACATTTTTTTGACGTGTTGGAATTTAATTAGCATGGGCTACGTGAGGAGGCAATTATTCACTGGGTCTGAAATTTCGGTAAATCGCTGGAAGGCAACGAGAGGCGTGCTGCCGAAGGAATGAGATTGAGCGCTACTGTGCTCCAAAATGGAATTAAGGAAGGAATAAAATGCAGGTAAAAAATTTGAAAAAATTCTTGCGGTTGAGTATCGACCTACCGAGTATCCTGTTTGAATTTCGTAATGAGCCGTCGAGCCGTTCGGGAGATACAGTAACTCCAGCGAGAGACCACTGCGCTTCGGATTAGGGTTAATTACACGCGCGAGGGTTTGGACACTTTTCATCAAATGATGATGGAAACAAACGAGGGCAATGTGGTGTGTAAAAAAAATTCGGAGGCTCTGTCTAGGCGTCAAGTGAGTTTAAACGACTATTTAGCGCCGCTTGCCCGATAAAAAGTTCCGAGATATATTTTTTGGAAGACCGAGAGTCGCGGCACAATTTTCGACTCGCGACATTCGATCTTCCTCGATCGGACGACATAGACTTATTTTTTTATCTGCCAAAAATTCCGGAATTAAAAAAATTATCAAATTGAAAAAGATTACAAAAATTACAAAATTAAAGAATTTAACAAATTTTAAAATGTTCAAAATTACAAAATTTAACAAATAAATTTTTTTTTTAATTACAAAATTTAACAAATTTAAACATTTTTTAAATTACATAATTTAAAAAATAACAAACTTAAAAAAAATTATAAATTTTGTATGCAAGCAATATTGGACCGAACGTTAGAGGGCCAATAGCTGCACCGTAAGCTCTCCGGTATTCGAGAGTCCATAAGCAGCCCCGTCGGTTGTTTCGTCGGGATTCGTCCAAACAGGGCCCTCTCGTTCGGTTCGATTCTCCAGTTGTTTAAATATCAGGATTATCCGTAGGTGCCTCTCAGCTAGGACTATGGCCATTCGCCGACTTCTCGACTATGTTATTTCCCCCTTAGATTTTTTGCCGAACGTTTCGGTTTCGTTTCGACTTCGAATTCGCAAGACTGCCGTTTAGTTTTGTCTGCGCGCGCGCTCAGCCTCCTCTCGCATAAGCCAATAGCGGAACACACCTCCTGGCATGCCGTTCGAGCATTCGTTCGTGTTTTATTTTATTTTTCCACCGATGCTTTCTTTCTCGTTCTCTGCGTTCCGCGATTCAAATTACCATCGACTGAGGGAATTGCAGCTATAGTCGGAGAAACGCACGTGCGTATACATTTTTCAATTTTTTTTTTTTTACCCAGTCGCTTTCGACACTGGGTAATAATCGAGCTAACGGGTACTTTGCTCCACTATACTGCCGCTAATTCAGTCTTTCACTTTTACGCTATGTCTGCTGCAGTGCGTCTCTATCGTTGGCGTGTCACTACCACTCCTCCTCGTAGTCTCTCATTCGACGTAATTTTTTTATTTTATTTTTTTTATGCACTACTATAATATCTAGTCTACGGATTTCTCGAGGGATTCCCAGTCCGCAGTTACGATACGAATTAATGCCCGGCGCGCTTTTTCGACGATTTGAATATCATTTGAGAATGAAAATTAATATTCATGAGCCCGCTGTGGTTTTCTCGTTCCATCTTCCAATTCGACTATGTTTGAGAATGATTCGAGCCAGCGGAACTTTGATGCCAGATTATTGGAGTAATTGAGTTTTTGTTTTTGCCTTGTTTGCAAGGTAATTCGGGACGATTGGGGGAGAGAAAAAAATCACTAGCGTTTCTGCCGAGCTTGCTCTAATTCTGTCCGTATCAATCTCGCACCGCTTTCATTAGGCTCCGCAATCGATTTTCTATAAATTCCTGTACTTTTTTTTAGTGGATATCCATTCAACGGCACAATTACGAAGCGCGACGATTAATTGGAGAACGGTTGACATCGGTGATCGGTATAAATGACAAATAGATCACGACGATTCGGGACGGGCCGGGTCGGATCGGAATCGCTTGTCACTTATATCGGGCAACGAAACGTTGAATAGTCAATGAACTCTTTCGAACTTGGATCTTTCTTCTGGGGTTTATATTTGGCATCGACATTTCTTGCGCCCCATATTTTACACCGTAACTTGTGCCAGATTCGGCATTGATCACGTTCCATACGTCGATACGGTGTCAAAATAACAGAACGTCAAAATAAGACCGCTATTTTTACCCCAGCTATTTTTATGACCGTATAGATTATATATTTTGTTATATTGGACGAATGTTTTTTTGCCGTGTTATTTTCATGTGTGACCAACTATGTTTAAGGAGGGAGTCTCGCTGCACGCTGACGTCGAATAAGTTCGACAATAATAAGAGAAAATTGCAAGTACTTGTTGATGGTGTAAAAATCTGAAAAAATCATGTTTAATAAAGGTACTGAGAAGATTAATTTTGCATAATAATAATTGCAAAATGTTATTAACAAATTCATAAAAAAATGAAATGGTTAACAAATTACCCGGCAACAAAACTTTTTTTTTACGAAAATGATTCGTTTATTTTTCTGAATACGTATGAATTTTTTCAGATTTTTAAATAATCGTTGATTCTTGTTCTATAAAAAAATAAAAAATCAACGATTACTTAAAAATCTAAAAAAACTCATACGTATTCACAAAAATAAACGAATCATTTTCATTAAAAAAGTTTTGTTGCCGGGTAATTTGTTAACCAATTAATTTTTTGATGGATTTGTTAATAACATTTTGCAATTATTATTACGCAAAATTAATCTTCTCAGTACCTTTAGTATCCATGATTTTTTCAGATTTTTACACCATCAAGAAGTACTTGCAATTTTCTCTTATTGTTGTCGATCTTATGCGAAGTCAGCGCGCAGCGAGATTCCCTCCTTAATTATCTTTATTCATTTTTTTCCGAAACATTGATGTATTAATTATAGCGCGTACCTGGTGGAACAGCGTATCGTTTATCTAACGACGTGGTAAACATGCGCAAACAACGCCCATATCGTTCGATTAATTATTTTACGCGGGGCGAAATTAATTTTTTTTATCGAATTTCGATTAGCGGTAACGATTTTATAACAACTTTGCGACGCAATTTATGAAAATTCCCTGGTATTTCCCTCTCGTTCACGAACGCTTCGGTGTAAAGTTCCAATTGTTCTCCAACGATCGATTATTTTATTATCGAAATTATCGTTTGGAAATGTCACTTAATGTTCAATTAAATTCCGATTACCGGTGACAATCCTGTAACAACTTAAAAATTGATGAAATCTGCAGTCGACCGCTGCTCCAATTTTCGTTCACGTACCGGCACGCAGATCGATAGGTCTAAAATTTTCATTTCCATTTCCTGGACGATTATTCATGCCGGATGTACGTATGCAGATAAAACGCAAATTATACAAGAATCTTCGTACCCGGAGTTCCGTTATAATATTTAACCCCAGGTAATAATAACTCTTTACCTCGATCCTCGTATTTTCTCGAGTAACGGCCGCGAGGTCTTCTCCCGCCGCCGCCGCACACGGACGGGAAGGTGGTAAGACCGAAGAAGACCGAGAAATGATGAACGATCGGATTCTGATTAGAAACCCACGATATATTACCATAATCGAAAAAGACTCCGGACTCTTCTTCCTTCTCCGAAAAAGGAAGAAATAAAAAAAAAGAAGCCTTCGTAATACTTATTTAATGCCAGCATCCTATAAAAAGGTTAAGGACCTCGCGAGAACGAGTTCCCGAAGACTTACGTAGGCCAATTCCGGGTGATACGACCACGTTAAAAAAAGGGCAAAACAGCCCTAGCGGGAGCGCCACGCAGGGCCGGTACTGGCACCGCGTCGGCCGGTGTCCGGCCAACGTCGGCCGATACCGGCCCCGTGTGTCATTCCCACTAGCGAGGCGGCGCAAGAACCGATATCACCCAAATTGCGTCACGATTTTCCGAATAAAAAACTGAAAGCGTCCGAGCAATGCCGAAATACCATAACCATCGTCCTGGGCGCCTCGGTTGGCTTCGCTCGGTGGTTGATTCCGCGCAAGGTCGCATCAACGTCGCCGATCAGCGCGATCTGACAGAGGGCAAGACAACGACGTGAATACGAAAGGACGCGACCGGTAGACGGATTCCTTCGGTTCGTTTCGAGTTGGCTGGATTTGGCGAAAACGGCCTCTCTCGTTTGTAGTCGGTCGTTTGTGCCGCGAATCTCGGAGAGATCGTGCCGGCTGATCGCGTATGCTGCATCCCTTGGCGTTCCAGCGCTGCGGTGGAAAGCCGGGCTTCTCTCGCTCGTGCCTATTGCCTTTGAGCCAGCCCGGATCTCATCGTCTCTCTCCCAGCATAGTCGAACCAGCCTCGCGGCAGCGGTGGAGCCCAATCGGGAGGGGAATCCACGAGATCCTCAGGAATAAGGTAAAGTTATATAGGAACGGACGAGCGGACAGACGGACGTTGGTGGAACAAACTCGATTGCCGGGCTGCCGCTACCTGCCAACAAGCCGACGCGGTCCGGCGACACGGGGCGCAGACGTTCGCGGGAGGAACAACATCGCGAGGAGGCAAAGGCGAACCAGCAAACCATCGCCGGGAGAGAGGAGGAATCGCAAAGGAGAGAAGGACCCAGCCTGCTGATCCGCTCCGGAGACTTTTGTAGACGTCGTTGTTTCTCTCCGTTCCACCGCTCCAAATAGCGATCTCCTCGCCGTTTGCCCGCTCGGGGCTCCCGGTCCTCTTGTTCGTATAACACGTGTTTGCGTGAACCCGTCCCGGCCGTTCGTTCTCCGTTTCGCGTTCTCCACCTCCTGTCCCTTCTGTCCTTACGCCTCGCGATCTCCCGCCAAGTCACCCCACCGGTCAGCAGCAACTCTTTCCTACCGTCTTGTCTCTCGCTCGTCCGTCCGTCCGTCCGTCCGTCGGTTCGTCTGTCCGGTACGTTCGTTCGTTCTACCGTGGGCCCCGCGGGTTCTCCTCTCGCCGTTCTGGCTCCGCGCGAAGAAGAAGGCGACGATGTATTACTACCGGTGACAGTCCGTCTCGTCGGTCGGTATCCCCGAACTGCCGCTCGGAGCGAGCATGGGGAGAGAAAGGCGGCGTCGGGTAGGGTAAAAGGTACAGCCGGGCCCCGTAGCAGTTCCCCGGTTCGGAGGAGGATGCCCCGGGTTTTGGACCACGTGGAAACCTTCGGGGGCCCGGAGGAGCAGAATCCGACCGGGCGATTCTCGGCTCACCGTTCGATTCCTTCGGCTACCCCGGGCTTCTCTCTCGAACTCTTTCACTTCTCGTGCGAGGGGCCCCGCGCCGTCGAGGGAAATGAGCAAATAAAGTGCCGCCGGGTGCCTGACTTATTCCAGATTTCGGAATGCGGTTCGCGCGCGGTGACGACGAAAGGAGAACCCAACGAGAGAGGAGACGGCGAAGGGGGTTTACGAATAAGATTGGGGGATGAGAGAGCGGTGACCGAGGAGGATGAGAGAAACGCCGCTTGAATCGACGTATAGTTGGGTGAGAGACACGCGGGAGAGACCTCTTGGGGTCCCTCATTGTCGGTCCCGGCCGAGTCGTTACGCGTGATTGGCCGATTCGAGAGTTACGAGGACGCGGCTCTTCCCTCTCGCGCGCCGACGTTCACCATGCGAATACGTGATTCCCTCCGGTTCTCCTCTTCTTACACGCCGATCTCATTTTCGACCCGCGCGACCAACGTCGACCGGGTACCGCGATTTTTTAAGCGACCGGAGGGGTAGCGGAGTTAGGCGGGCGTGGCCGAATACCGGATAGGCTGATTGTGGAGAATCTGGCTGTGACGTCAAGATGAGTTTTCACTTGTCTTGTTTCTAGCGATGACTTTCATTAATGTCTGGATGATCAGAATGGAACAGTTAAGGAAGGGAAACGAACTAATTATTAATGAAGGGCAGCGTAGGCAAAAAACAAGACGATTCCGTCTGGTTCGATTCATTCAATCAACGACTCAATCTGGTTTGATCTTTTCAGCTGGTCTACGCTGAAAAAAAGTTCGCTTGCGGGCTGCCGAAGAAAAAATGTTTGTTTAAATTCTACTTTCGATTCTTACGATTCCATATGATATTGAAACAACAACAGCAAGACTGTCAAGGTGACATGGTATCGTTTCGATCCGGTATGAAATTGTACGAATTCAGAGTACAACTGAAACAACGTTTTTACTTCATTGGCAGCCCGCAAGCAAATTTTACTTGATGCAATGATTTTTTTTTCTGTGTAGAAAGATCTTTGACGCGTTTCATAGAATTGCTCTGTTTTTCATACAAGAATTCATACCACACTTTTGGAGTCCGACTTTGCGCCGTCCATACATTACCGTCCCTCTATTGCTTTCCTACGGTTATTAGATTAGGGTCATTCAATCAGGCAGATTCCGTCCTAACATCATGAGTCTCGAATCGCCAATCACTGCGAACAACCTCGCTGGAAGCGCAAAATCAACGGAAGGAACAAAACTCCACATCATTCTCCTTTCGTCTTTTCCGCAAAAGATGCTATTAGGGAAACGGATGAGGCATTAATGAAAGGCAGCGTAGGCGAAAACAAGATTCAGTCTGGTTTGATCTTCTAAGCTGGTCCAGAAAGATTTTTGACGCGTTTTATAGATTTAGTCTGTTTTTCATACAAGAATTCATACCACACTTTTGGAGTTCAACTTTATGCCGTCCGTCCATTCCCTCTATTACCGTCCCTCTATTGCTTTCCTACGGTTATTAGCTTAGGGTCATTCAATCAGGCAGATTCCGTCCTAACTTCATGAGTCTCGAATCGCCAACCACTGCGAACAACCTCGCTGGAAGCGCAAAATCAACGGAAGGAACAAAACTCCACATCATTCTCCTTTCGTCTTTTC